>VUQG01040605.1:36317-51288 GCA_015106755.1 Etia nguti
ACCACCAGGAAAAAGAACAAAAAAAAAAAAAAAAAACCCAACCCAAACCTGTCCCAAGGCTGATTTTATTCAAACGACAATCTCTCTGGGTAAAAAATTAAGCCAACGCTGAAGTGAAAAAAACAAAACAAAAAAACAGTTCTCCTAAGGGCCAGCAAGTCAAACTTTACAGTGTTAAAAAAAAAACTGGTATGAACATAAAAGGAAGTTATAGGAAAATGTCTCTATCATGATCTATGTAAACACTTTCCTGAGTTTATGGGCTCGCTCTCCATTCTGAATCATACTTTATAACGAAACTTAAGTCTATTTTGCAAATATTGGTCATTCTATGTTTCAAAATGGAAATGACCTGATCATTTGCTAATAATTTTTAAAAGTGTGCAGTATCAAACCTGTCCCTCTTTGTTACATCCAGGTTTTTGCAGCCAAGATGGGAGCAATGGAAATGCATTGAGGCTTCAGAAACAAACACATGATATCACAGTACCAACTTCCATCTCTTATATTTATATATCTATGGGTCTATGGGTACAAAAAACAGTTTTGACCTCTGTGGAGAGTTCCCCTCTAATTAAATTACATTTTCCCCTCAAGGTTCAAAGCTAAGGGCTCAGAGTTGCTCTCTGCTAGCCTCATGTATACTAATTTAACAGTGTTTGTGCTATTGGTGCTTTTTGGAGCACTGTTGTGGAATTGTTTATCACAATATGTTCTAGTATGGACTGTCCAAGAAGCTTGTGCTCCAGCTTTAGTGAGTAAAACTTTAGTATTTTATTAATCTTTTACTTGGCATTAATTAGCAGATACAGCTTGCAGCTGTGCGAGCTTCAGCCTTTTATCCAAATTTGATCACTTCTGGCTCTACAGGACAACACAAAAATGCAAATGTATAAGCTTAAATAGTCTAAAAAAGAACGAACAAAGACAGATTAGAGCAAAGAAAGAATACTATTAATATCATTCTCAGCATAAAAAACATTTTGACAGCTCAGTAGAGGCAAAGTACCCAAATATAACTGACCATGCTGAGGAACCTTTGGTTGTCACAGTCCCTTTGTCCTCATTGGTTGACTCACCTCTCTCTCTCTGTAGTGCTCTACCTCTTCTCTGTCGTGTGTGTGTGTGTGTGCGCGCTGTAGTGAAGAAATGGGACTCTGCCTGGCTTCCCATCTTCTCCCTACACACCTGAAGAAATGCTCCTAATCCTGATGTCCTCATTTGTTGCCACTTAAGGCAGTGGCAGAACTTCAGTCTTTGCTGGATTGTTGAATCACTTAAAGCTTGGCTCCTCCTCGTGTGAATTTTGCTACGTACCTGTATGAACAATTCTAACCTGTTGTTTTGCTATGAACAGATCCTCCCGGAGAAACCTATGAGCGAGAGCTGTGTTTGTGCCTTGGCATCTGAAACTGTGGATCTGAGGAATTCCTTGCCTGTGGAGACTGGAACCATCACAACTGTTGAGCTTTTCTACAGCACCTGCTAAACTGCTTAACTACCCCCACTACTTAACTGACCGGATCAATACTCCAAAATTTTTAATTGACTTGATGACTCTGATTAAAGAATTTAATTTTTTTGACCAGTGTATATATTCTCGGTATTGTATATTTAAATTAATATCAGGAAAAAGGAAAAACTGTTCATGTTGTATAAGTATGGCATAATCATTCTTAGTTTTAATCTTAGCGTTATCTATCACTTCTGTAAAACACTGTAAAAGCATAATGCCAATCAATGAAACTAAACAAAATTTTTTGAAAAAAAGTAAAATGAGAAGGATGAATAGGGGAGTAGAAGTAATCTTTTGAAATTAAACAGACATTTATCTGCCTGTGTTCAGCCATGGCACGGCAACAGAGAGGTGGTGAGTGTGGAGGTTGGGTTGGGTGGGGTGGGGTTGGGTGGGGTGGTGGGGCCTCAAACCCATCTGTCTATTTACAGCAGCATGACGAGATTTTGCTAAATACCTAATCCATCTTATCTCCAGTGAAGCTGGGGATTGTCTGTGCAGTGGGGTAGGCTGACCACTAGAGAGCAAGCTGACTGTAAGCTGAAGACAAATTAGAAGTTAGGTTGGGGAAATGAGGAATTGTTGTACGTGAACTCTTTCTCCCATGTTTACAAGTGCCATCTGAACAGTCAACATACCATATAGTAGTTTATGATTTAAACACACATATCTCTATCCATGGTTCTTTGGTGGTCCCTGTGTGATCCCATGCAATCTGAATAAATTAGAGCTACGTAACTTCAGAGAAAAACTCTGCTTCATAGGACAATCCCCTCCCATCAGTGTCATTGCCCCGCAGCTATAGAAAGGCCATACACTTGCATTACTTGAATTATATGTATTCTACAAAGTGGACAGCCAGTGAAGATCACTGAAGATGAGCTTTTTGTCAACATACCCATTTTCTCTCAGGTCTTCAGCCATACAGTGACGCATACTATGCGAGAAATCAAAAGTCACTAGTTTTGGACAAATATGGCCATAAGTTACTATATTTGGACAAAAGGGTATCATCTAATCTTAGCAAGGTGCTCACATAAACTGCGTAGGTGCAACACACGAACACACATTACTGCTGAGTAGGACAAAGTAATCATAATGATTTAACCATAATAAATTTAAACAGGATATTCATTCACATACTCCTGTACTTATATAAGATCATTTGAATGCATTTTCAAGAGGGCATTTGTCAGTCTCACAAAGCACAGACCATTACACAACAGCCTTAATCTACTGGATTTAAATCCCCCACCCCTCAACAGGCTGCCAGCTCATACATCCAAAAAAGTCTTATCTTGCCTGTGCTGCATCCTGTCACACACTCAGTTTCTGGGTGGGTTTCAAATACTTTCCTTGTGTTACTGCAGTGGAAAAACATTTTTATGTGACTTTATGCGCCTTTATAACTGCCTCCGTTCTCTGTGGCGTAGTTGCAAGTTGATTCAGCAAGTGGGAACTTTTAAGCAGTTGGTTGCATGTTGGCATGCGTGTTATGTTGCTGCATTATGAGTAGAATTTTAATGATGTCATTCTCCAGTTTCAGCACATTCAGAAGGCTCTCCATTTGGTTAAAATCTCTTGACATGCAGTCTCTCTCTCTCTGCTGTTATACATCTTCTTTATATACAGTATAACGTCAGACTAGTTGCTTGGTGAAATGGGTCGCCAAAGGAAGGTGGAGAAGTAAGGAAGCGAAGAAACACAATTAAATGCAGAAAAAATACCATGGACCAGGCTTAATATATTAGTTAACATAAGTACACTTATGTTCAATTTCACTGACTGTATATGTGTTTCTTATGTTTTTGCTTGATGCATGTTCAAATGTCTAATTGTTTTGTATGTCAGTGTCACCAGAATCATTCTAGCCATTTTAATCATATACTGAAAATCTGATATTGCTCTAAAGTAGGGTTAGCCCACAGTCTACAGCCTACCTAATTAGCAGTCTGGTGGTTGGTATGAATAGAGTGGCCTTTGATGGCCTTTAATTCAATTTCAACCAGAGATCTCTAAAAACAACAACAAATATACTTGGGTGTCATTAATAATAAAGAGTTGATCTTATACTGATCACAGTGTAACCAATATTATTTGAATATGTTTTGCTATATTATACAGTTATTTACTCAGACTTGGCTCCACTATTGAGGCTACGTTTATCAAAGGTTTCAAAGCTACGACTGGGTAAACATATCATCAGTGGTTTGCATCTTTAGTGTACCAGCTGAATCACTAATAAAAAAGGATTTGATGATACCGTTTCAAAGCAAATGAATTCATTTTCAAAATATAAAATTCAGTTTCAATTTAGTGTCAATCATTTCCAAACCAAAGCTTAGGATGATTCAAATTCAGTTTTTAAAACCATATATTCAAGTTGAGCAATTCAGATTCAATCTGAGCAATACAAATCACATTTGAATAGAACTTATTCAAATTCTGATGGCACAAAGTTCTGTCCATAGATTAAATGCATGAAATAGATTAGCTTGTGCACTAAATTTTTAATTACTTTTTGTGGCATGCTATTTTAAGTGTTTTTGTATGCATACATGTTTCAGCATCCAGGATTTTAAAAAGTCAATTATGCACTTTGTTCTTGCGTTATACATAGTTAGTGGGGTGCAAAGCTACAACAATAAGTGCTTCTGCTGATGACAGAAAATGACATCACCTGACCTGTGGCTTTGATGAAAACAAAATAACAAAAGTGCAGTGAGGAGAGAAAAGATAGGTTTACTACAGTGTCTATATTGAAAGCCTCTTCAAACTGTAAAGAGTCTGACTTAGCAGACCTACCAATGTGTAGTCTGGTATGTATTACTCCACTACAATGATGAGTTTTGTATTCCCATTCAATGCATCTATGTTTGTATTGGCTTTTATTAATATATCAACAGTGTTGGGAAGGTTACTTTTAAAATGTATTCCACTACAGATTACAGAATACATGCCCCAAAATGTAGTTTGTAACATATTCCATTAAGTTACTCAATGGGAATAACGTATTCTGAATACTTTGGATTACTTAATATTTTGTCATGCTTTTTACAACGACATGAATGTACTATTGCTGTGTGATTTATTACTATTACTGAAGGCTACTCGCCATAAAATACCAACTAGATTTATATTAAATAATATGATAAGATTAATATAAAATGAGTAACAGTAAGGTGGACATTACCTGCACTGTTTGCAATGATCTCATATAGAAAACAATTTCTGTATCAGTTATATGTTTTCTTTTTGTCTGCTTTTAGAACTGCACATGATTATTTGCAGCTAGCAGGTTGTTAATGCTATCCATCAAGTCTAACAGGCTGCAGTCTATGAACTAACCTCAGCTAACGCCAGCTAACAATGTTAGCTGAGGTTAGTTCGAGTATCCTACAGTAATAGTAATAAATCACACAGCAATAGTACCTTGAAGATACTGAAGTGGCACATAACCCAGGTAGCTACCATAACTAAAACAAGGTGGTTGCAGTAGACTAAAGTTAGTTTTTTTTAAAAGAATTTACTTCCAGATGTTTCTTTAGGTTGGAGTCTTTTGACGCTGAGAGCAGCTTGGCTGCTGGCAAACAGAGTTTGCATTGCATGGTCAGATTTTGCCCATCCCTTTCTTCTTTAAATGCGAAGTGGTGTCAGAATTTCCAAGTAAGAAATGCATTCCTCCCCGTGTACTGCTGGCTCTGTTGTGCTGGCTCCGGGTCCATTTTGTAACTGACGCCACCAACATTAATAGGACGCTTACATTGCCACGGTTCCCATTTCCCTGTGGGATTCCCAGGTATTTGTAGCCCCTCAGTTGTGACTACCTCACCGCTCTTCGTTACATCTGACTTCACTTCTCCAGTTGAATGATATTTCGATGTTGTTGCTGTAGATCCTGGCAGTATGGATCTGTGACTACAAATAGGTAAAAGTTTTCAGGCCTATGCAGAACAGCAGTGAGGACAGAGCATCTCCTTGGTAAATCCCACACTTGATGGTGACTTGTGTTATTGGCTTGAAGTTGGCCTCAAGTGTTTTTCACCACATTCCCACTGAATTCCTGATGAAGGTGCTTAGGGTCCTATTGATCTTGTACACATCTAGGCTTTCCAGGATCCATGTGTGAAGCATTAAGTTGTAGGCTTTGTTGTCGTCAGTACAGGCACTTAAAGAGGTTGGTCAGACTAATCTTACAGTCTCAACCAACTGCTCTGTCTACCAGTAGCTGATCTTTTACCCCTCTGATATTCATGGCAATTCTTTTCTGTGCCACGCTCATGTACTGAGCCACATGCCTGTTCATCCTAGCAGCTACAATGCCTGACAGGAGCTTCCATGTGGTACTGAGACAGATTATTGGTTGGTAGTTGGATGGGAGCAGATCTTTGGTTATCAGGACTGTTCAGCCTTCGGTTAGCCATTCTGAGTGTGTCTCATCCATTGGCAGCTGGTTCATTTGTGCTGCCAGATGGTCATGGAGTGCAGTTGCCTTCTTTACCCAGTAAGTGTGGATCATGTCAGTGCTGTCCAGTGCCTTGTGCTGTCCAACTTGTCATTCTTGAGACCCTTTCTTGAATGTCCACCACTGTGTGGTTCCTGGATCCTGTTCAGGGAGGTTGCTGTGGTCTGCTCTTAGATCCAATAGCCACTGAGCACTGTTGTTATGGGTTGCATCCTTCTCTTGTATGTTCTTCCAGTATTGCTCCAGTCTCATGAACCATCCAAAGGTACTCCCTGCCACTGAGAGTACCCTTTGGATGGTTCAGTGGCTTCCATCTCTCTGGTAAGCAGCTGACCAAGGCTGTGAGTCTTTGCTTGGCAGTTTCCAAAGCCTAAGGTATGGGCAACTTGCTGTACTTCTTAGGCATCCCTTTCTTCAGCACACATTTCTGCAGCTCTAATAGTTGGCTAACTTCCCTCTGTGCTGCCTTGATCTTGGCTTTTAATTCAGTTCAATTCAATTTTATTTATACAGTGCCAAATCACAACAACAGTCGCCTCAAGGCACTTTTAGTCTCCTTCTCCATGGAGGCAATTGCTCCTTGTGGCTGTTTATCTTGTAGCCTCACAGCTCAGTGATTACTGCTGCTGTGCTGATGGTTGCAGTAGGGAATACCCATAATGCAGCATTCACATCTTCTAGTAAACCTTCAGAGGATACTTCACATAGTCTTGGTAATCAGTCATGGAGGGTCCCAGTTTCCAGCTTAGCCATGATCCCATCTATCAGGTCTTATTGCCTACAACACACCAGTTGTTCTTGGGGCTTGGTATAAGATCTCAGAGGGTGAGGATGATCATATTTCCCCCCTGACCTAATACCCTGGCTCCCCCTTGATATAGTATTTGTGCTGTACCTTGTCGATCTCTAGTTGTGATAGCAGTTGCTTCTTCCGGATGTTGAAACACTGAGGTACTAGTTGTTTCACTGCTAGTCTAGATGTTGGGTGTCAAAGAATCCATAGATCCCACATACTCTTTGTCTAACCTCTTCCACTGGGATTATTGTGCCTTATACACACAATGAGTTGAGATCAGGAGTATCTGTAATTGATTGACTGATTGACCGATCTGTTTACTCCATGGACACACAACCAGTCTTTGAGAGCCAAAATTCTAGCAGAGGATTAGATTGTGGTTAACGTTCTGTCTCTCTCTATTAAAATGAAACAACCATAAAAAGTGTCATAAATTGATACTGTTTATTTTTTGTGGGTGAACAAACTGATATATTCAGCAGGGGATCACATGTTTCCCTGACTGTGTTCTTGCTGGAGAACCCTCAGGGAGAGGCACTCTAGAGGAAACTTATTGTCAGGTCAGCAGTAAACACGGAGGCACACACACAGAGCCACCAAAAAAACATAGTATTTCAACATATATATATATATATATATATATAGATAACACAGCTCATCCTAATGTAGCTGTTGGTGTGCAAATGTAATGGCACAGACTGTAGCACTGATCCTGAACATGCAGGCTGCAACACGCTAATGATGTCATGTGTAAGCCCAGCAAGACAGCACAACAAAGATTTTCAGGACATGCTGATTGAACTAACATACTGAAAAATCTGAATCAAGAGATCAAGAGAAAACTGAACCATTCACAACCACTTGCACTGCAGTCACTAAATATATAAACTAGATATTTCAAAAATCAAATCAGTCAGCTGCTGCATACATCAACAAGACAAATAGACAAGACTAAAACATCCCATTTCCTGATATTTTGCTACCTGTCTGTATGTGCTGCAAGTCTCTCTCCTGCATCTTACTGCACTCTGACTTTTTTTGGTTTGTTTTATTTCAACTAACAGTAAACATTTAAAACATGCAACACAGGGGAAAACAGTATTTAAAAATATGTCTATAAAGATCATCAAAAATATTTACCATTAGATGACAATGATGGATAAAGAATTTCGAAATGGGACAGCTTTTACATACCATTCAACAAGCCACATTCAACCCCTTACATTCTCAGTATATTCTCAACCCCAGATAAGTAACCACAAGATGAATGTTGATTCTATATTTCAGTTATTTGATGAAATATTAAAGCCTGGAATCCACAGCGTTCCTTTCTTGAAGTATGGCTTCAGAGTGGCATGGATAAAATATAAAATATACCACAAATACATAAAAAGCTGTTAATCACACAACTTACTGTGTCCTATCACCCCACCCCACAAGTACTATGAAGACTATAAAGAGCAGCAGAGTTCAAACAGGGCCTGAACTAAGAGTGATTGGGAACTGCAGTTTGAATTTGTTGCTCCCACTTTCTGCTTTTCTCTTTTTTGTGTCCCCCATGCCCAGTCATTTTACCCTCTCCACTGCAACCACTTTGATTCTTCTCTGCTGGACAGGTCGCCATCAGAGAGCCTATCAAACAGACAGACAGCCCTGCTCACATTCACAGCCATAGTTATTTTAGAATTATCAGTTAACCTAGCCCCAGTCTTTGGACTGTAAAAGGAAACCAGGGTACCTGGTGAGACCCCACACAAGCATGAGGAGAACAGGCAAACTCCACACAGAAAGCCCCCAGCTGGCTGGAGGATTCAAACTTCCTGCCAGGCACCTTGACTTCAATGAGTCACACAGTAAACCTCATGTATGGTGACCAGAGTTTATACATTTTTTCCAATCTTTCATGCTAAATACAGGATATGTATTTTTAAACCTTGATTAGATTGGGTAAATTGAGTAAAGGTGTACTTCACTGGGCATTTCCCATCTGTATTATTTAGTACACTAAATTTTGGACAGTTGTAAATTATGACTATTTATGCACGATATAGCTATAGCATCTGCAACATCTTTGTTAAGCAAATTTGCTTAACAATTAAAATTGGCAGATCTTGCCAACACTCACATTCTGGATTGAACTGGCTAATATTCAGTATTGTATTTAATTATTTAATACCAGAGCTTTGCAGAGACAAATGGGTACCTATTTCTTTTCATCTCACACTTGTAAAGAAGTCAAAATGAAGTTGAGTTCATTTTGACTTCTCAAAGTGAACTGAACTATGCCTTCAATGAACTTTCTACTTGCAGAGGACAGTATATTGTATGCCATTAAACGTGTCATTAAATATTTCCACATAATAAATCTTTATTCACCCTAGAGTGGAATATATTAACCATATACTTTGAACTAAAGGGACTAGAGTACATTTGTGGCAAAAATTGTAATAAAAGTCTAACAAACATCCCAGTTGTAAGTTGGAGCCTACTTATTTATGATTGCCGATGATAGTGTTGGAAAATTGGTTTAAACCTTTTTCCTATTTGTTCCAGTAAATGTGTTTGAGCAAGAGCAGGATATCCTGACGTTTACACACAACCTCCACAACCACAATGCAGCTCTTACACTCTGGCAAACTACATCATTTCTTCATTATGTTGCTGTGTAGAATGAGCTGCTCCACCCTCACTCATCACTCAAATGACTGATCTCTCTTGAACCTTAAAGGATACATTGTCTCTGTATCTTTAGACAGTCAGGTCCTCACAAAGCCCCCATGCACTATATTTCCTTGCTTTCTGCTCCTGGCAGAAAATGTCTACACATGTATAGAATACACTGAATACATGGAATCACTTGAGTTGATTGAGGAAAAACACGCAACCCTCCCTTTTTTTTTTACTTTTAAAAAAAAATTGTTGTCTCTACATTTCGCTAAGACTTCACTGTCTATGGTCGATTCATCATTCCTCATTTCCTGTACTATCTTGTCTTGCATTTGGACCTTAGGTAAGTCAATGCATATGAAAAAACACATAGAAATGTAGTTTGAACATACAGGTCCACTAGGTCTAAATGACAAAAAAAAAACAAAAAAAACCTAACTTTACATCCTTCAGTCTTTACCCAGCAGTCTTTTGTGTTGCATATAAAAATAGCTTAACATAACCAATAGCTGATAGCCAGTTAGTGCAGCTGGCATGATACTTTGTGTTAGTCCCAGGGTTACAAGATTTTCAATAACCAGGTTAGATTAAATTCATAAATTACATTTTTAAAGGAATGGTTCATCTGATATTTCCACAGTGTTTCTTTTAATATTATTCATATTAATGTTAAGGTCTATTTTTGCATCTGGTCAGTCATGCTGTTGTGACATATGTTTGCAGAAAAACACTTCAGTCAGTGACAAGAGCAACATAGTTTGCACAAGGAGTAGGACTTTCCCCCTGGAGACTCAGGCTGTTATCCTGTGTGAAAGTAATTTATTCTTCCAAGTCACAGTTTGGTAAGTTTAGGAGATAATATTATTTCGGTTATATAAACCCTCTCACAGCATTAGACCTCAATAGAAAGATGATTATCCTGGAGGAACATTATGCTGTTGTAGGAACATCACCAATACACATTAGGTAATGTGTAAAGGAATGCATGTTATTAGCTGGGGTCGTCCCGTCAGTCACCTTTGTCAGAACGTTCCAAATTTAAAATACACTGAATGAAAACATCTCTCCAATAGATGTAAATAGAATGTATTTTTTACAGAAATTTTCAATTTGGGAGTTGAATGCCTGAGTTTCCTTTTTGCCCACTGGGCAAGAAATATTCTATAATTTTGTGGAGTGGTATCTATAGATCAAAGACTCAAAAACTCATAGACTTTTACCTGGGAGGGTAAAGTTGTAGTTATTATATACCAACATGGGCAATTTAGCTTTCATTTGGTTTACACAGGTACAGAAGGTGTCTGTGTTTAAAACGCTACCCTACTGTGATAGAGAAATAAAGAATGGACAAAACTTCACTTTGCGTGTGTGAATATACAACAAAGTAGATGTCTTTAAAATGCATAAATAGCTTTGTGTGAGTCTCTCCTCACCTGGGCCATAGTGTTCAGCAGGATGTCAGCTAGCTCCCGGTCCTCACCATGGCTTGCAAAACCTCAGGCCAAGTCTCAGTAGACGGTGTTGGGGATTTGTAGGTGAGGGGGTTTACTTTACACACACATCACCCTTGTCGCTGCTGTGTTGCAAACCCACACGCTCACACGCATCACCTCCTCATCTGTGACAACACTGTCCTCTGAAATGCTCGCTGTTGGTAACACATTACTTCTGCTCCTCTGCTCTTGTTTTCTCCCTCCTCCTTTTTTCACCCTTTTGAGTTTGTAATCCTCTCCTTTCTCCTTTTAAATTGACACAAGTAGAGAATATGATAGGTGAGCTTGTATTCCTGTATTTCTGTCCGCTCTGCTCCTGCCTTGGTGGTAATCTGGACTCACATTGCTCACCGCCTTTCCTCCTTCTCTTAGTCGCTCGGCTCTTCACTCTCTCTCTGAGCTCAGGCATTTTTGCCCTCCCTCATTGTGCTCGGCCTTAGTGAGAGACGGAGGGAAACGGGAGGGCTGGAAGGATCAGAGGGATAGAGTGTGATTGTGTGTACCACATGACCCAATAGTGTAGCAGGATTCACCCAGCAGCTGTCGCACTCATCCCTTCACTGCCTCACTATTAGCCTCTTGCACTTCCATTGATAAATGGAAGTGCAAGAGGCTGACAACCAAGTGGAAGAAGTAAAGATGCTGACAACCAAATGAGCTCCTACTGTAAAGAGAAGAAGAGAGAAGGATTATTTCATGATTTTTTAGTTTTCGATACTTTAATGTTTATCTGTGTAATTTCATGTGAAAAAGCTTGTAAATTTAATTTCAATTTTAATTATATAGCATTATATAGTATTCACTGAAAAAACATGAAATACTGTTGTATAACTACTAACTGTGTTTATAATTGCAATGGCGTACTTTTAATTTTTGGTAATAAGAACTGGGTTTTTCTATAATCTTTTATAGATGATGATAGGTCTACAATGATTAAAAAATATTGACACATATTTTACCTTAAAAAAATGTTATGAAACAATTATATCAACTGTAATATCAGTTTTTATAAGTAATCTTGCATAAAAATCTTGTGTATTCAGTAGATCTTTACAGTTAAAATTGATATCCCTTCATATAAAATTAATGGATTTACATTATTTTAAAAAGTGTCCAAAGTTATAGTTATAATATACTGTTAATTATAGATAATATCAAGTACAATTGTTGTGTTTAGGTGGGATTTTCACATAATATGTTTATTTGATGTATTAAATATTAAAACATTAGCTTTACTTGCAAAGATTTATTCTTTCATTTCAGTGAAAGCATTTCATGCTGTTGGATTTTGACATTATTTCAAATTAAATATCAAAGTTAAATGGCAAAGTTAGCCAAACAGCACTAAGTCCATCTATCCTTCAATTTTCTACCACTTAACTGGATTTGGGTTGCGCGGGCACCAGTTTGAGCCACCTCTTTCACCTCATCCAGAAGGACACTGAATTGTTCCCAAAACGGATGACATGTTCCAGCTTTATATAGACATGTTCAATGAACTGAATTTACCAAAAGCGGACTCCAATCAAGTTGTAGAAAGAGCTGACAGTGGCAAAGGATGCACCATAACTCAGTTTTGAGTGGCAATGGCAAAGGCTCTAAATACTTATAAACATGTTATATTTTGTTTTTTATTTTTAATACATTTGCAAGAATTTCAAGCAAATGTTTTTCACTTTGTTGTTGTGGAGTGTGTAGAATTTTGAGGTAACAATGAATTTAATCAATTTTGTAAAAAAAAAAAGCTGTAACATGAGACAAAATGTGGCACAAGAGAATTACTTTGAATATTTTCCCAGTGCACTGTCGAGCTCTGTTTATGGCCATGAACACAACATTATCTTTTGAAGCACTGATGATGCTTCAAGAGATACTCAGTGTTGCAAGCTAAAATAGGTCTATCCAAGGGGTGAACAAACAAAATTCAACCACTCAAGCCAGGTTGAAGCTGCTTCCAACACATTGTTGGTTGTTTGAATACAATTAAGTTTATTTTAAACTTAAGACAAACAAACAAATGCGAAATCTGTACACAGAGAATGTTTGTGTGTGCAGGCATCTCTAGACAAGCAGTACTTTAATGATCAGTTTTAAAATAACTATGTGATCAACTAGATCGTATTGTGAAAATAGCAACAATGCGGTTTATAAGCATCTAAATTCTCGAGGCTTATATGATTCCTTTTTCCTTTTAACAAAAAAGAATCAAAGAAGACTGACATACTGGAAATGTTTTTAACATACACACCAGCTCAACATGTACATAACCGAATTCTGTCCTTGAGGAATGAGGAATGAGGAAAAGGACATCCTGTGGCGTTTCCCCTGAGCTGTATAGCTGGAAACTCCCACCCCACAACAACAGGAATGGGTAGGCTGGTCAGCCACAGCAACCCACAAAACTTCATACATGACTGATTAATACTTTTTGAAAAGTTTAGTATCCAAAAATGGCCTTGGAAAAACATCCATTAGATTTATTAAATTTTAGAATCTTTTCTAGGGATTTTTCTTGAACTTGGGTATCATGATTTAGCACTAAACACATATTAATTGTGTTTAATAGTCTTGCTTTTATTAAATTGTAATTTTACCAGTAAATATTTATGTGGATCAAAGAATAAGATGTGTTCAACATTAGATGACATTGAGTACAGAAACTGGGGAAGGTGAATGGCTCCATCTGCTGTACAGTACATACACAAGCTGTACATGCAAAAAACCTGGTATTCATTTGAATCTCATTGAGCACACAAAGTAAGCCTGGCTAGGTGGAATTTTCTTCATATTTTCTTTATATACCCCTCAAAAATTACCTTATTCACCTTTATCTATAACCAGCTTCTTGTTGAGCGCTTTGAGTCCCCCTGTAGACTAGATAAGAACCAATCATTTATCATTTATACAGCCAGCTTTTTTGTATAAACACTGCTACATTAGCAGTTCTGTTAATGAAAGCACAACTGGGAGGAGACACACAATAACACTATCATATTATTATTATTTAAATGTTTTTAAGGTCTCCTGAGCTGTGCAGTTACATCAGCTTTGCTTAAAATGGCCAGAGCGAGACAGCATCTGAACAAGAAACAGCAGAGGATGGGCGGTGGGCCAGAAGGTCCATGCCTGTTGCACTACTATCCCATTCCCAGAATCTGGCTGCACAGAATATGTAGAGAAATATTCTGTTCAAAATGGGTACTGGACAGAGACTGCAGATTGCTAGATGAAGGTCGGTTTATCAGAAGTTTATATTGGGATACGCCTCTACTGACTTTTAGCAAGGAAATATTTGTTAGTGTCACGGTTCTGGGTCCTTTTTGACCCAGCGTTTTGAGTTTTAGTTTATGGTTTATGTTTAAGCCCTTCAGGTTTTCTAAGTTCATTTTTTATCATGCCTAGGTTGGTATAATTCTTTATTAGATTCCCCTTGTGTCTTTCACCCCTGTTAAGTCTCCCTTGCCCTTCATGTGTTTCATGTCTGTCTTACGTCGTCAAAGTTCAGGTTGTCATGTCTGCGTCTTATGTTTCCTGTTTTATTTTGAAGAGGTCTTGTGTTCCTGTGTTCATCGTGTTTAGTTTTACCCTTCCACTGTGACATTCCTATGTTCCATGTTGTGTCTACTGTGCCTTTCTCTATCATGTTTCAGGTTCCTATGTTCTGTCTCCCCAGTTGCTATTAGGTTTACATGTCTAGAGTTCAGTCAGTGTGTTTCCTGTTTTACTTTGAAGGTCCGTGTCTCGTGTCAGTGTTTCTAGTTTTGCTTCCCCTGTCTCGTCCTGCCTAATCACTCCCAGCTGTGCTCTCCTCCTGTGGCTCTTTCCCCTCGTTATCCCTCAGATATGTCTGTGTGTTCTGCCTGCTTAGTGTATTTTGTGTCCTCAAGTTTAGTTAAGTTCTCCTAGTTTCCAGCAATAAAGCTGCCATTTCGGAATTTAAGTTTTGCCTCTGTGTTTTGAGTTTGCGTTTGGGTCCTTTTCCTGCCTACCTGCACACAGACCATGACAGAAGATCGCGACCAGACAATGGACCC
>VUQG01040609.1:0-12168 GCA_015106755.1 Etia nguti
TCTTGATGTCAGTGGCTTCTATCTCCTCCTTTGGCCAGCTTATTACCCCAGCAGGGTACCTGATCACGGGCAGGGCGTAGGTGTTGATAGCCCGGATCTTGTTCTTACCGTTCAGCTGACTCCTCAGGACTTGCCTGACCCTCTGCAAGTACTTTGTAGATGCAGCTTTCCTAGCGGCCTCTGCATGATTGCCATTTGCCTGTGGGATCTCCAGGTACTTGTAGCTGTCCTCTATGTCTGCCCCCCCCCCCTCAGTGAGATCACTGATCACTTTTTTAAATCTGTGATTCATTGAAATCCCACTATTTTGTGTTGAAACGTTTAAAGAAAAGGAAGATAAAACACACTGTCAAAAGAGGAAAATTAGAGAGGAACTAAGAGTGACAAGGAAAAACAGAAGAGGAGCTTCAAAGAGAAAAGGATAGACAAAATGAAAGGTGAAATAAGACAAAAATCCCTTTGCCTGCCTGTTGCCCTTTCTCTCTCTTTAATTATATTTTTCTCTTTCATTGCCAACAAATTCAGCCGTGCAGGAGGTATAGGGAGACTGATGGCTTTCTTATCTCAACTTTACACACCTAAATAAAGCAGACTGGTAAAAGACACACACATATATAAACACAAACACAAATACTTTCACACACAGACACACACACCATTAATTCCTTTTAGCTATGATTAATTCGATTCATTTAACCCGTGTGCTGAGTGTGGCAAAAAAAGAAAAAAGCTGCATGGATTGGATTGGCTCCCAGCAGAAAACACACATGCAAAAACAATCACCAAATCAGCAGTGGTGACCGGGGTGTCCAGAAATTGCCTCTTTTTTATTTATTTATTTATTTTAATCTGTTGTCCAAGGAAGGTGACCTGTTGATGGGACTAAGGATGGCCACTTTCTGTCATCATAGCTGCAGTTTTGTAGTGAGAATAAAATCTAATAGAAGTCTCTAAGTAAAATGAAAAGTAAAATAGAACAAAGATAGTACAGTAGATTACTGGGTTAAGAAATGCCCAATATCTACTATTTACTCTTGTAAAGCAACAGTAGTACTTCTAGCACTACAAGAAGGTCCTGGTTCATATCACAGCTGGGGCCTTTCTGACTGTTGATGTGACTTGGCACTGTATAAATGCCTCGGTTTCCTCTGGGTGCTCCAGCTTTCCCACAGTCGAATAACGTGTGCGTTAAGTTATTTGGTGATTCATAAAAGACTACTTGCTAATGTTGAAACTTTTCTATGAATGGGGGCTTGGTGATGATTTTAAGCCAATGACCTCAGATCATTTTGTTTAAGTTTGTTTCAGGCTTGGATGGACGCTTCTAGCTTGTGGGGTCCTGGGCAAAGTGTGGAAAACACAGTATTGATCTGAACTGCAATTTGTGATGAGTTTGTATATAACACTGAAAAGGTTTGAATGCTCCTTCTGATGAAATTCACATTTGTAGCAATATGAGTGTGAATCAAATGCAGACCTGTTTTCAACTCTTTAAGCTGAATGTTCCATAGTGATGAGAGGTGACCTTAAGCAAATGTTTTGTGTTCAAGCATGAAGCCCGGAAAACCACCAGCCACTTTCATTTGCATGCGTGTGTATTTTCAGTTGCATGCAATTGCTTCATTGTGCTTTCCAAAGCATAAGGAGCTTATAAAACAAAAGGCAAATGTGTTTATACAGTATTCTTACAGACATGTTTTAGCACTTTAAAAGCTCTTAACACGCCTCAGTGTCCTAACAGGGTTCAAATACAGGCATGTCATTAGTATACCCACATGGAATAAATGACAAATAACATTTGCAAAATAATTAAATGCCACAAGAAAAAAACGTCATTCATGTAGTATTAATAATTTAGTATTAATGAGTCTATATTAACTTATATAGCCATCCATTCACCTGTTATCCAGGTTCGGGCCACAGAGGCAGCAGTCTAAGCAGAGAAGCCAGAGTACCCTCACCCCAGTCACCTCTCTTAGCTCATCCGGGAGAACACCGAGTTGTTCTCAAGCTAGCTGACTCCTGGGTCTGCCCCTGAGCCTAATCCTGGTAGCACATGTCCAAAACAACTCACCTAGGAGGGGCCAAGGTGCAACTTAAAGAGATACATAAACCATCTTAACTGGCTTCTGTCAATGGGGAGGCGCAGTGGCCCCTCCAAGCCCAAGCTCCTCACCCTATCTCTGAGAGAGAGTCAAGCCACCTTCAAGGGAAACTCATTTCAGTTGTATCCTCAACCTCATGCTTGAAGTCACTGCCCAGAGCTCATGACAAGTGATGGCTGGAACATAGATTGACCAATAAATCAACAACTTTGTTTTCATGCTCAACTCAACAAAACAGATGAGTAGAGTGTCCCTATCACTGTGTATGCAGCCCCAATCCATCTGATTATCTCATGCTCCACTTTCCCCTCACTCATGAATAAGACTCTGAAAAACTTAAACTCCTCCACCTGCAGCAGCAACTCGTCGCAGACTGAAAGTGGGCATTCCATCCTTTTCCTGCTGAGAACTGTGGCATTGGGTGGTTCTTATTTACCACCCAATAAATTCACAACCTGATTCACCACCCAATGAAGCCGGCACAACCACATCAGCCACAAAAAGCAAAGATACCAGAGGGCACCAGAGTTCTACTGTACATTCTATACATAAAAACTATGAATAACATCAGTGACAAAGGGCAGCCCTGATGGAGTCCAAACCCACCTGAAATGAGTACAACTTACTGCCAACAATATCGACCAAGCTCTTGCTGTGGGTGTGCGGGGACCAAATGGCCTGTAACAATGGGCCAGATATTAAATACTCTCAAAACAGGATACTCTGAGAGATGTAGTCAAATGCCTTCTTCACAAAACACACATAGATTACTTGGGGAAAACACCCATGCACACTCAAATATCCTCAAGAGGATAAAGAGCTGCCGGTGCTCCACAACCAGTACGAAAACTGCAATATTTTCATCAATGCTGTGAGGGTTGATTAACGGACAGAATAACCTCTCCAATAATGCAGCTTAGTCTCTCCATGTGCACCAGCTGAGGCTTCTTTCCCACAGAGAACTGACACTCCATGCGCTACAAACTGGTATTGGAAGCTGGGAATTGGAGTGCCATGACATTTGCCCCAGTCACTGCCAGTCACTGTCATTTGCCCCTGCTCCTCCTGCTCCTCCTGTGGGGTGGTGATCCAAGAGGAGAGCGGACCCTTGTAGCTTCTTTGGAGCCAGGAGCCAAGTTGACTCCTGGCTCCAGGATAGGATCCCGGTAACCCTGGCTAAACTGTGTCCTTGATCTTTTTAGTCATCACGGAGATTGGGAGACCTTATCAGTGACAATCTTGAGAGTCTGAAAAAGATGGCAACTGGACTTCTTTAGGTTTACAAAAACATTTTACTTCTCATCCAAAAGGCTTCTTAATTTCTAAAAATAAAAAAACAAAGGTGGAAAGTCCCTGGTATTTAATGTCTAATAGATGTTGTCCCCTTTGGAAGAAGTTCTGATGGTTCCCAAAAGGTTGATTCTGTTCATTTGGACGTAGCGTTTCTGACGGTTGTCAAGATTTTCAGAATCACTCTTTGCCTGGCCCTCACCTTGATTCACATTGGTGCTATCAATGCACATGGTGCAAGGCACCACTGTATTTACCTTTTGCTAGTCAAACGTAAACAGTAGCAGCTTTTTCAATTTTTCATTTTTGATAGATGATACAAATACATGTCAACAAAAAAGGTGTGCTGAAGCACCACAACTTAGCTATAAATCCTGCCATATAGTAGCACAAAGAAGCAACCTCAAGGGTTGAAAAATGAAGCCAAAACAAAAGTTCCAAAATATGTACTTGAATGGCCACTACAGGCTGGCACCTAGCGTTAGTCAATTCCTGTGTTAAAATGGCCACATCTACAACATGTTTTATAGCCTGGTACAAAAACATATTTGGTCTCTATTTTTGTTATTATTTTATCCCACTGTGGCGGGATGTGGTTTGTGGCTCAGCTGCAGAGGAGTGGGTTCAGGGTGTGAGGTCAGGGAGGCTGTCTAGAACAGCCGATGTATTGTGGCTGAAATTTCACAGAGAAGACCAGCGTCCAGGTAAACATGAGTATTGCAGGTGAGTAGATGATCTGAGGAATTACTAGAACACAAAGATACCACAAGGTAAGTAAGACAAGCACAATGGTTCACTAGAAACACACACGGCCAAACGCTAACATAGGTTAACAGACGATCTGGTGAAGACTAGTTGTGTACGCTGGTCTGAAGTACAGCTGGCTGAAACACCCACCACTAGGTGTGGACAAATGGGTAAGATGATGAGAGCTCTGGAAGTGGAGACCACAGCACTGTGGAAAAATGCAGCCACTCACCATGACAAAAGGTTTTTCCTAAGCATCCGTCACGCCCTATTCCTGTTCCTATGGCCGCTCAGTTTATTTATATATATATATGAATGCTTTTATTACCATTACCAAGAGCAAACTTAAAACTAAAAAAAAACAAAAAGTGTTTCCACTCCTAATCCTATCAGTGATGAACCAGGAAATGACGGTCTTGACAACAGTTAGCGACCTTTCATTTCAAAGTAAAAGGCCTTATGTTGTGCTCCTGTACCCCTAGACCGGGATGTAAAACTGCACAAGCAAAAACCAAAATACACTGTAAATAAAAAAAATTCAAGTGACTGCTACACTGTGTGCCTTGGGTCCTTTCTACCACCAACCTATATGCCTGACTGCTTAGAGACAGGTGGATAAAATGTAGTTTTCTCCAGCTCTATTAAAAGGCTCTAGTAGTCAAATGTTCAAATGTGTATTTTAAATTTGTACTTATATTTGTACTTATGTTTTAAATTTGTACTTACTTTCATCTAATAAGTAGACTTTGCTTTGAACCTCTGAGCCTTTACCATTGAGTGCAGAGCGGTGCCCAGGTAATGTGCTGCCAATTCAAGGTCATTAAAGCTATCAAATGAATGTGGAATTCAATTCAGTTTATTTATATAGTGCAAATAAAAACAGTGGCCTCAGTGCCCTTTATATATTATTATGAGCAAGGACCCTACAATAATACTGAGAAAATCATATTTAGCTAACTAGCCAAGTCAAAGTTTTTTTTGAAGAAAGCACCATCTCTTGGTGGAAGGGCGTGTTTATACTGGAAAGTAGATAGGCCCCAAGGGAAGGAGGGGGAACAGGTAGCGGCTGACCTCTGGCTGAAAGCTGCAATTTTGAGTGGCTGTATCTGTAGTACACCATTTGCAATTAATTAATGTTTAAGTATTTCTGCTGTGCGTGGTTGAAAGGAGTGGTGCCCCATCACTTTATTTTAAATCTGCCACTAAAGACGGCACACAAAAAACCCATACACATCTATGGGATCGGTCAATTTTTTGTCTGCTTATGAGGCATTTAATTACAGTTGTTCATTATTCATCTTATACTTTTTGAATGCATTACAAAAAAAAAAATTCAAAGAGTTCATATGATTGTATCAGTCTGATGGTATAATTTTATTGTGTTTTTCTTGTAATTGCATTTACCTTAACCAAAATAACAGGTGCACTTAGAGATGCCCACACAGTCTACACTTTAAAGATCATTCTATTGCCCTTGCAATTAAAATACTGCTGTGATGTGGAAATAATATGTGACTGGATGCAGTCTATCTTGCCAAAGTGTCTCTTCTCCCATGTTTATCACTTCCCAGTCTGAAACTAAAATTTATCTGCCATCATTATGTCGCTCCAAAGAAAGAAGCAATGGGAAGGAACTTTCAGTCTGCTCACCTCTGACTTTCTAATGAGCCTCAGCCAGAGGATATCCAGGGAGATCTTCAGTGCAGAGTTAATGACAAAGACTATGACTGATGTGCCAAAAAATGAAAATATAGCACCGTACTCAAAAGGTCCGAAAGGCTGAACTGTGCATTACAATACACCACGTGGGTTACAATATCATCTATGGTGGGGAACTTATTCTGTTTTAATGAAAACAGGGGGGGAAATGGCTTAAAAAATCCCCCATCATATCTTAGTTAAAGATCTAATAGTATCAGATTGATTTCTACTTGTGGTAGTTTCCAAAAAGCATAAAGTGAGACTGAGCTATCAGACAGCTTTCCTCTGGAACCAACTTTCAGTTTGGATTTGGGAGACAGACACGTTCACTACTTTTAAGATTAGGCTTAAAATCTTTTCTTTCTTTTTTTAAAATTAAGCTTATAGTTAAGGTTGGATCAGGTTACCCTGAACCAACCTTTAGCTGTGCTGCTATAGGCTCAGGACAATTGGGACTTCTCTCCTGCACTCCCCTCTTTTCATTTCAGTAAGACTAGAAAAAAATTATATATATATATATATATATATATATATATATATATATATTTATATGAATACAGAAAAAGCTCAGTAGGAAATATTGAAGAAGTGGAGAAAAGGAAACTCGTTTGATGGTCTCACTTCTGAAATCCAAAATATAACAACAAAACTACCAAAGGGGAAAAATGAACAATTTTAACTGAAAAGTTCAGAATAAAGAGCCCAGGGAAACAACAACAACAACAACAACAACAAAGGGGAAATCAGATCACTGCTCATGGCACGAACAATTTATATTACAAAATCAGCTAACAATTATAATAGGAATAAACTGCTAAAGTTAATGCTGTAAATCATTTGGCCATGAAGTTTGTGAACTGTAAATTGTAAATAATAATATAGGTAGGGTTTTTTCAGTTGACCTATCTATATATACTGTCTGCATCGTAACAGACGTGAGTCTACATGATCCCTGTCTAGAGTACACATCAGGTGCACACAATCTCATTTCACAGTCTTTGTGAGAGAACATACATTGTTTATATGTCCATCCTCAGGTGTGTGTTTTGCTTTTTCTGCATTGGTTGTTTGCTGTTTTGCTTTTTCTTGTTGTTCAGAAATGTTTCAGAACGATCTCTAATATATACCGTCTGAAATCAGGGATTATTCCCTCATGCTTTTTGAGACTTTGCATTTTTGGTGAAACTCGTTACCTGTCTTATCTTCTGATTATAGTATTTACAAAGCTGATCTCTGAGCTGCTGGCTGTATCCCCCCGTGATGTCTGAGGCTTCTGTCTTTGTTTTCGCATGTTCCCCAGTTCCCCTCCCATTACTCCCTTCCCCTCTGCCCCAATCTCCCCTCCCCCAAGTCTCCTCCATTCCTTAAGTCATGTGAATCCCTGCTCTATCTGTCCATTTTTTCTGGTGAAGGAGAATAAGAGTAACATTTAGATTGATTCAAACTGTATATCTGAGAAAAGGCCAGGCTGGCATTTTGGACAACTGTTACATTTTATTACAATGCTTCTCAGCATGTGTGGCTGTGTGTGAGACAGGTCTGGAGAGAAAAGCATGCAAAAAAGACATTGAAGAAGAACAGATGAAGACACATGGAGTGAAGTATTCCCTCTCTTCCTATGTTCACCCTCTTGATTTCTGTATCTTGCTTCTCTATTAACCTCTTTCCTTCTTTCCTTCCCTCATCCTTTTAGCTCCTGTACCTTTTTCCATTGTCCTGTTGTCTTGAGCAATATTGATTTGCATTGAGAAAGTCAGACTTCATGTCTGCAGAATGTTCACTCCCTTAATGTGTGTTATCTCTGTCTCAAATTCAAACTGAAAATTCAATATTGGCAGTATTCTTAAAGAATAAAATAATAATAAAGTTTAAAAGAAAAACAAGAATAGAAAATACAATAAAATAGCCACATTGATACATATATCAATCAAATTCATTTGATTAAGTAATGCTGTAGAGACTCCCTTGCAGAGAAAGGCACACTCCAAATGCACTCAGTGTGGGTGGAATTTGTACCAACCCCCCCAACCACCACCACCACCACCACCACCAAGTCACACTAATTGTCAGAATCCTCGACGCACAGACTGGAGTCCTGATTCTACAAAGGTCACATTGACAATAAGAAGTCAAAACCAGAAGCCGAGCCTTTGTCAAGTGTTTTCTTGCAAATATTTTTCCACAAACTCTCAAGTCTCAAATTGTTCCAACCTCTGTGTATCTGCATGTCTCTGAGATTCTGTAGTGAAATATCATTAAAATGGTGGAAAAAACTGACATGATTGTACACTTGTGTGTTCAACCGGGCTGTGGTGACCGCGGTGCAATGCACCAGGTTACAAAAATCGAGAAGCACACGATCAGCCGATGTCAAATGTGGCACACGACACAGGCGACACAGCAAGCATAATGGGGCCATTAGAAGGAGTACTCCAGCCTTTGAGAGATCGAACACAAAGGCAAATATCTCAGAGGGACTGGAGGGTTTAGATGGTTGCTTATACTTTAAGAAGAAAAAAGGGGGAGAGCTCTGAAGAAGAATTCTGTATCAGTGTTATGGCAGAAGGAGAGTCCAACCTTGGCAGTGTGCTAATGAACTTTACTGCCTTGTTATCGCCAAATGTGGGGATATCCAGCCTCCACAGCTGATGCTAGCGAGGGACATCTGCTTTCTGACGATGACGATATCCGATATCCTGACGTCTGGTTTCTGCAGAAGGGAATTCCTGAATCATACTGAGTACTCAAGTAGTTAAAAAATTTTCTGCGTCGACACTGAGGGAGACGACAAGGGTGTAAGATGTGCTGCCCTTTCCAACCTACAGCTACAGTTGAAGTTTTTCTTCCTCTAGTTTCCTTGTGAGGAGCAGAAACACCATCTGAACATTTCATCTGAAGAGTCCACAGTTAGAAATTGGAAATCTTGTTGTATTTATATATTTAATTAATTTTTAAAAGGTGCCCTCAGCACAGTTACCAGATTAGGGAAATTATTCTATTTTATTTCAATGAATTAATCTAACTTACCAGGCTGTAAACATGTCTCTGCTGAAAAACTAGGCATCTTTACATGATAGTCTATAAGGTCTGACTTTGGGCACCTGCCTCAAAGCCTGATCGTTAGGTTGCCAGAATGTTAGCTATGGATATTCATATTCCTCAGAACTCGGACTAAAACAAACAAGCAGCTCAGAGGTCTGTACTAAAAAGCAAGTTTAACATACCCAGGGTGTGATTCCCTTACCTGGATTGATTTACCCTAACAGGGCCAATCAGGATGAGAAGTCACATTAAGTTGGTTATCAACTCGCTAGGTTCCTCTGTGCTGGATCGATGGCTGTATAATAACAATAAAGGGCTATTCTATTCTATTCTATTCTATTCTATTCTATTCTGTGGCAATCTAACCTGTCAGTAAGTGAGCCACTTTCGTAGTACAGAAAACCCAGGGTTACCTTGAAGTTACCTGGATTAGATGAAATCCTACTTCATAGTACAGGCCTCACGTATCAGATGATGATTTAACATATAGAATTTTAAAAATGCTGTTTCAATATACAGTATCTCACAAAAGTGAGTACACCCCTATAATTTTTTAATATTTTGAGGTGACAGCAAATTTACACTGTTGTACAAGCTGTACACTGACTACTTTACATTGTATCAAAGAGTCATATCTTCAATGTTGTTCCATGAAAAGATATAACAAAATATTTACAAAAATGTGAGGGCTGTACTCACTTTTGTGAGATACTGTAGCTGTTATGCTTTTGCTCTGGGAAAATCCAGGTCATGGCATCTTCATACAGGTTTCTATATCAGTGCCTTTATCAGCCATTTATTGTTTTATTTGGAGTAGATTTCCAATCGTGCATGCAAAGAAAATGTCACTGATGGAACTCTAAACTGAAGTGTGAGATCACAATCAGAGTGTACAGATGCCATAATAAGACACTGCAAATGGAAGCTAACAGGCCATGCAAGCATGAGACCACATTCTGAATTGTGGAACAGTCTAATTCTGTTGGGAGAGGAAGACATCATTATGAAGAAGAAATGCCATGATTTCTCCAGACAGAACAAAGCATAAAAGACTTTCTTTGTGTGTGAGTATGGAAATAGGGCAGTGCAGAGCAAGGGTCCTCAGAGACACTTTAATTATGAATAGAAAATGAGAGACACAGACCAGAAAGGAGGACTTTTTTTCTCTTTTCCTCTCACTGATCACTGTGACAATGAGACAAGGACATGTTTCGGTAGGAAATGAAAGTGATATGCTTTAGTATGTCTAATGAAAATTGATTGAAGGGTGGAACTCTGTATGCCATGGCTATGAGAATTCATACACTTTCCAGCACAAGCACATCTTTGCTGCAGATCAGTGTGAGCGAGAACAGTAAGTAGCTTATTTCACTGTAGATAATGGATAGATAGTTGACAGAGGCAGACACTTTAGCAGGCTACATCTGATCATTTTTTACCTGCTTGATCATTTCTTTTTCTTTTGTGTCCTTTGTTTACTTTTTTTAAACACAAAAATTTAAAAAGCACCACAATTCACATTTTATCATAAATTCAGATTAAATCAAAGGAGGAAATCATTATGGAAAAAATAAGTGCAGCCTGTGCCTCAGAAGCTAGTGGAAATAACTTCTAGAAATATTTCAAAACAAAATACTTAGTACACACAAGTCTTAAACCAATTCTCAGTGATGGTGGTATAAAATAATATATGTACATATTACATAGTATATTATCATCATCATTATTTAATGTACAGTACTGTGCAAGCGATTTAGGCAGGTGAGAAAAATGCTGTAAACAAAGAATGTTTTCAGTGTTAATCATTTATTTTCATCAATCAACAAAATGCAGTGAATTAACCAAATAGAAATCAATCAGTCAATATTTGGTGGGAGCACCCTTTGCCTTCTTCTAGGTACACGTGCACACAGTTTTGAAGGAACTCGGCTGGTAGGTTGTTCCAAACATCTTGGAGAACTAACCACAGATCTTCTGTGGATGTAGGCTTCCTCACATCCTTCTGTCTCTTCATGTAATCCCAGACACACTCGATAATGTTGAGATCAGGGCTCTGTGGGGGCCAGGCCATCACTTCCATTACTTGTTCTTCTTCACGCTCAAGATAGTTCTTAATGACTTTGTCTGTGTGTTTGGGGTCGTTGTCCTGCTGCAGAATACATTTGGGGCCAATAAACAATCATTTATATCTCTCAAAGCATTCTTTGTTTTTCACACCTGCCTGAAACTTTTGCACTGTACTGTATTTAATGTAAATAATTTGGGTTACTAGACAATGTTGGACATGTAAAAATACCAGCTGAAAAACATTAAGTGAAACCAGTTAGAACAAAGGTTTTTTTTTTCCCACCTTTCCTTTCTTCTGTTTGAAGGAGAAGTAAATACTTCCCTGATCCTACTAAGGTGACCTTCAAGTAAAATTCAGCATTAGATAAACATTTATTGTTTATTATTATTGGAAAACACGAAAACAGTGGGATGTGGGTCATGAACTCTTTTTAGTTTCTAAAATGGGGCATGCAGGAAAAAGTTCTCAAAAAATTGTGTTATTGTGTTTTTTGGTAGCGCTTTCTATTACAGCTCGGTAATAAAGTGGTAATTGTAGGGTAATAAGGGGGAAATGAGAGTGTAATAATGTGATAAATTTAATATGGTAAAATGCAAAACTGTCTATTTCTATTTAATAACATGTTAATAGCCTGTTATTAACATGTTATTAACATGTTAATAGCCTGTTAAAGCAAACTTAGAAAGTGTGTGATTATCACCTGGAAACAACTGTGGTGGTTTCTGTGTAATAAGCATAAATAGAAACAGCCTGCAAAGAGCTGGCTGCCAGTAGGTGGCAGACTGCTGCCTACTCTCCATACACTTTCTGTTTTATCCCTGGATAAAGACAAAGAATAAGTGGAGCACTAACTGCTAACTTTAGCCACCCTTTGCTTCCTTTTTGGCACGCCCTGTAGATTCATGCTTGCTTAAACCAATAGATTGTAACAACACATTTGGAATCAACCCACTGTCATGAAATAAGATAACCATTGTTATTTTAAATATGGAAAGAGAACTTGATGGGATTAGCTATACTTTCAAATAACACACACACACACACACACATATATATGTATATAAAATTCCCCTCTCCCCCCTGCCAGCGGTCTTTATCCTTCAAGCTCGGGTCCTCTACCAGAGGCCTGGGAGCTTGAGGGTCCTGTGCAGTATCTTAGCTGTTTCTAGGACTGCGCTCTTCTGGACAGAGATCTCCGATGTTGTTCCTGGGATC
>VUQG01040611.1:0-21742 GCA_015106755.1 Etia nguti
GACACTGTTCCCCACTCTTACCCATCTGACAGCTCGTGATTGATTGGCTGCTAAATGCTTCCTCACACACATGTGCACACCCACACACACAGAAAGGAAAGTCCATTATACATCTATCAGTGGGTCTGTCCTAATCGTAATGGGAGACAGATGTAAGGTGCTGGGGAGTAGCACTTTCTGACACACACACAGGGACACAATCTATTTTACACACATATGAAAAAAGACAAACTTACACTCAGTTTCCTCGTTCTGCTGATTTCACACATGCACACATTTCTCTCTATTTTAGATTACACACATATACACACAACCTCGGACAGTTGAGTATCCATTTAACGTGCTTAGCCGTAGTTGACAACAATGATCAGAAGTCTCCTTGAGAAGGGCTGGTAAGAAGGTGAGCTGTCCTCTTCACTAAAACCACTCATTACTCAACTCACTGCCTGGATGAATGGCCACGGTGTGCATGTTTCTAAATTTTGTGTGTGTGTGTAAAGTAAGAGGGACTAGCATATACCCATCCCCCACAATGCCATCACTATCTATCCCTTCTTAAAGAGAGAAAGAATAAAGTGGTTGGAGAATGAAATGAACCTAAAGTAAGTGGTGAATGTGTTTCTGCATGGTGACCATATTGATTCCATTTCATATTACAGCAAATACAGCCAGCTGGGAAAAGTTCAGACCCTGCAGGGGTTTACGTCTATAGCTTTCAGAGATGTGGAAACAGTCCTCACTAGAAGAAAATCTGGTTTGATATGAGAGGAAACTGTATTTGCCCTTCACTTCTACAGCCATATACACACACACATGCTTTATTGAAACGGAATGGAAAATAGACACACCTGTAAAATATAACCTAATAAACCTGTTGTGTAGTATTTAAGTGGATGTTAGTGAGAAAAATCTAACTCAAATCTATACAAACATACAATAAGAGGTAATAGCAACACTATTAACCATCAACATAGTTAGATCAGACTCATCACAGAGTAAATGGCATGATGGTGTGAGGAAATTATGATCCTTTATCCATCACTCGTCTCTATGAGACAGGGTTGATTAACCCATAACAAAGGGTTTGACATATATGCGGGTGGGAGTTTAGAAATAAAAAGGTCTGTGTCAATGATCTGAGTCTCTACAGTCATTTTCACATATATTTGATACCCCGTTATAAAGACGGCAGACTAGCTGAACAAAAACCTGAAACACAATAATAGCTAAAGAGTCATTTCTTTACATACGTATATTTCTCACTGATTTAAAACGGGTTTAGACTTTTATTGAACAATGAGAACATGCGTAATCATTCATATGATTGTCTGAATGGAACAACTGAATGGCTTACCTTAGTTTCCACCAGAACACAGAATGAACACACCAGCCTGTGACTGGTGTTTATTCTCTCTCTCTCTCCCTCTCTGCCTCAGCGTGTTCACAAAAAAACCTGCATCTCAGGCAGTCTAGACTTAACCGATTTCTGTTTGTTTCTGTTTATTTGATATATATAGTTATGTAGTTAGTGCCTCTATAGTGTAGTGGTTAACATATTTGTTTAACTCATGAAAGATCGCTGTGATGGTTCAATCAGGATTAAATCTGGTGTAAAAATCTGTCCTAAATTGAACATGTGGCTCCATCAACTGTGGCTAACCCTTGTAAAATGTATCATTTTTATATGTTTTGCAAAAAAGATGTATACAGTGTCGCAAAAAACATCAAACAATATTAATGATAGATAACCCATGTAAATAGAAAATGCAGTTTTTAAATGATGATTTCATTTATTAAGGGAAAAGGTATCCAACTTACCTGGTCCTGACAAAGTGAAGTAATTTAAAAGATCTCAAAAAATAACACATAAAGCCACAATCTAAAGAAACGGCCAAGAATCAAAGTCACAAACATCTATCAGTCTGGAAAGGTTACAAAGAGGCTGGAGTTGCGTTGCTGCTTCTGGACCTGGACGACTTGCTGCAACTGATGGAACCATGAATGCTCTCTACTAAAAATTTAGAAAGGAGAATGTCTAGCCCTCAGTCTGTGCCTTGAAACTTAAGCACACTTAGGTTATGACGCAGCACAGTGATCTGAAACACACCAGCAGCTCCACCTCTGAATGGCTTAAAAAAATCTAAATAAAGGTTTTGGAGTGGCTTAATCAAAGTCTGGGCTTAAAGCCGATTAAAACAGTTTGGCATTGACTTAAACAGGTCATTCATGCTTAACCCCCCCTGCCCCCCAAGTGTAGCTGAATTAAAAAAAAAATCTGCAAAGAAGAGTGAGCCACAGCACTGTGGAAGATTTATTGCCAGTTACCACAAATGCTCAATTGCAGTTCTTCCTCCACAGGGTCACACAACCAGTTGTTAGGTTTCAGGGGCAATTAGATGAATCTATTTCTAGCTAGCCTAGCTTAGTGACTCTGAAATGTCACAAAGGCAAACAATTTGTTTTGAAAAAATACCATTTTCAAGGCACACATTTACTTAGGGTTATAGCAATAATAGTCATCATAAATAAAACTATCAGTGACATCTGTTTTCATGTATTCAATTAATTTGTTAAGTCTATATAAAATCATTGATAAATAAGTATTTATGAAAAGGGAACCACATTAAAAATAGATATTTGGATAGATTTTGCCTTGATTTTAGGTTTTCTTTCTTTCTTTCTTTCTTTTTTTGTCAACCTGTTCAGGATGTTCCCCTCCTCTCACCCTATGGGCTCCAACTCCCCTGCAACTCTGAAGTAAATAAGCAGTTAAGAAGATGGATGGATAGATGTATGGATGGTTGGATGGATGGAGGCATGTATGGATTTTCTAAATGGGATGAGAGAGAACAGGAGCTGTAAGCAAAGAAGATAAGGACTGTGACAGACAGATGACACACCAAAATAGCTAATGCAGAGATGAAGAAAAGAGTATCAGACAGAAGGATAAGACACTGTGTTTACACGGTTTGTCACAGCTCACATTTGTCACAGTTTAAAAGGAATCCATGTTACACAGTAAAGGGAGAAACCATGTGACGAGAGATGGGCAGTTTTTAAAATTAAACAAAACACTTCCAACATCATCAACATTACAGCTCTTACTTCAATGGTTTTAGTCATGCTGCAGGATATTAAAATAATAGTGAAGCTGAAGGAGAGTTTACTTATTGTACTTGGTTAATATCATTATAGCCTGCCTTCACATCTTTTAGGAAAATTCAGGTAGTGCACAATTTCTCACAGCTTATATTCGTTTTACTCTGCAACTACTTGTAAACAGTTACTAAAGATTTGTCAGGTTTCAGTTTTTCATGATACTAATACTCCCTCAGCTAGAGACAGTCCATCCAGGACTTTCATTCTCAGACTGCAAGTGGAGGATTTTACATTTTGTCATTAAGACGACTCAACGTGGCACTGTGGATTTTGCTGAAGTTATTAACATCCAAATCTATGCCATGTGAGCCATCAAAATGCATTTGATTGGACGTCTAGTGGCAGTGTTTGCAGCAATTACAGTCAGTCTGAAGGGCTTTCCGTCATTCTATCCAGTGGTGACATCACAGCCGACAGAGCATGTGTGATTTCAGATGGTCATAAAACTCGCCTTTTTATTTAAACCTGTACAGGCTTGCCTCACAGCATGTACAAGCGTAAGTGGTTACTGTGCTGTGATAGCGTCATAGATGATGTTAGCAATGACCAGTTGGCTGACTGCATTATGCAGTGATACTGGCTAAAATAAAGTTTAAAAAAAGATTTTGGGGGAAAAATTGTGTCAAATACCCAATAATGTTTTAAAAATAAATAAATAAAAACACCATGGACCATGAACACTGGTCTGTTAATAATTTCTGCCCATCACCGATTCTAATAGTTCCCCTATGCTATCACATAATCAAACTGAGATGAGACAACAGTGGCTTTTTTTTTTAGAGAACTTTTGTCCATAAATCCAGCTCTATTCTCCCATTCACTGTCACAACGATAAATGACCCTCAGGTGTGAAAATAATACTTCCCTGCTCAATAAGGACAAAGAGCTGGGCTCTCGTAATGATCTGTCTCTGCATTAATGATATGTCTGCGTACTAATGACTCAGCCTTCATAATGACTAACTGATGATGTGGGAGGAACAGTGAGGAAAATGTTAGCCTCCCTGTGTGCTCAATATTTTTACGATTAGAGGTAACATTCGTCCAAAAAAAGAGGATCCCAAGTCTTTGCTTCATAATGACCAACTGATGATGTGGGAGGAACAGAGAAGTTTGACATTGAACTCAGGCAATACTTCCAGACAAAGGGAGATCAACACTAGCTCTCAATCTCCTGTTGCATTGAATTGGGTGAATGCACATTAGTTTGTTAGCAAAATGAAAAATAATTTTAGTAGGATTTTTTTTTGACAGATTTATGAATGGTTTTACTATTTTGTGAGAGTGTGTGTTTGAATACTATTACTGCAATGTAATCTGGTGTGATTATCAAGGAAATAAATATTTGAACTACTATTTACATAATTACATAATTACATAATTTCCTTAGGGATTAATAAAGTATGCTGATTCTCATTCTGATTATATTCTAATGTAAAGTAGATTTCAGACACAAAGTAAGATATATCCAAGTAAATGCTATCCAAAAAAACTGTAACAGCTACACTAAAATCCAACCAAAATTAGTATAGTTGGAACTATGGATGAAACGGTATCTAAATGGCCTTTCACCTTCACATCACAGCATCAAGGCTTACTGGGTTCAATTAGCCGTTCTTTACACTATGTCAAAATTGCTTTTAGCTGTGTGCAGTCATTGTTTAAAAGTAGCTGCCAGAACTCCATAAGGGCCAAATATCTGTTTTCACTTGATCTTCTTCATTATGCAAAAAAGGGAAGTTACTGTCTCCTGTTTTTAAATCCATGAAGGCTGCCATCACACGCTCAATAACCAGATAAGTGATGAAGGAGAACTTTATCTCTGAGGTCAGTCGATATCTTTAGTGGTCGACAGTTAAGTTCTTAATTTTCTTTTGAGTTGAATAAATTTCCAATGAAATTAGTCATCATAAGTGGGCTTCATTTTAATATGTTTATCACTGTCATATTCAAGTGTGGATACATAAGCAAAGGCTTATACATTGTCCTGCTCAACATTTCTACGTAGTCATATATAATTACACAATGTTGAGGGTGACACTTGTATATTGGGAAGAGAATTAGGTGGGCTAAACGGAGAAGGACGAGGGCAGGGGCAGAGGACTTGGTCAATATGACAACGATGGAGATGAACATTTCCTCTGCAGAAAATTTCAATACTTCCAATGTCTCAGTGAGTTTATTTCACCCTTTTCAACCCCTTTTCTGATGACTTAGGCTAACTGAGATTGTGTGACTATTTATAAAAAACATAGAATCAGCTCTGGGAATAATGAGAAAGAATTAATGATACATAATAAGAGTTATATGTGTATAAAATTGTCTTGCAAAACATATTGATGGTTTTTTTGTTATTGTTTTTTTGTTGATTGTTCATACACGGGCAGTGATTTATTGAGAACCCTTAGGGTGAAAATATGCATTTCAATTCTCTCAAGACAGATGATAATTTAGGAAATTATTAACTCTCATTTTTTTCATGCGCGAAGGAACTCGGAGCAGACTGAATGGCAAATGAATTGTATTTTACTGTGTTATACTTTGATCTGTCTTAAGGCCCAGGAGATCAAAACCTGATTATTACTCTTTGTTTTTACTATGAATATTACTTACTCTCAAAGCACTGTAAGAAAATGAAACGGATTAAAATATACTGTTAAAATATGCTGCACAGATATTGGCTGCATATAAATGTGCTTGATAAAATGCATTTATATGACATCCATTGATTCCTCTGTATTGAGTGATACAAATTTTTGTCTCTCTACTTGATCTTGAAAAAGAAAACTGCAATGCTATTAAAGAAGTAACTTGGCAGCCACTGGTTGCTGGGGAAAAATGTGTGTTACCCATCAAGCTGGCAAGCTGGAGGTGACCTACAGTTGCTAGGTGAAATTAGGTAACAAAGAGAGATACGATGCTGTACCAAAATTCTCCTTGTGATTTCTCCTTTTTACATGGAAGCTACCAACTTGTCAGCAGCAATACGATCGACTGTCAAACGTGGCCTGCCATCAGTGGGTTGCGGCTGAACCCTGCACTTGTGCCGGCGCTTTCAGGCAGTATGTTCCTCCGGCCTGCAGGCTTGCCTCTAGCCCTAGTTGTTGTCCTGAGAAAAGGGGGTGGTGGTTCCTGGACCCTTTTCCCACCACTGTTCCCTTTCCCCAATGGGTGCGACCGCTCGGTAGCGAGACCAAGAGGCCCGGTCTGTCCCAGTCATTATACCATGGTAGCCTCGTCACAGGGGAGCAACCTAAAGTTTGCTCCTGCAAAGGTGATGGGGCCATTTCAAGAAATACGGTTTGGACAGGGTGTCCAGTCCACCACCACACTGTGTCCAGAAAGCTTCGCCATGGGCCCCGCAGAGGTTCCACATTGCTTTAGAGTATGATTGTGTGTGAATTTTAGACAGGAAGCACTTAAATAGAACTAAAAAGGTAAGAAATAAGAGTTTCTGTGAATGGGTGAATGAGGCAATTTGTACAAATGCACTTTGAGTGTTCAGTTAGAGTAGAAAAGTGCTACATATAAAAACCAGTCAATTTACCAACTGCTTGTCAAGTGTTTTGGAACTTTTATCTGTGTTTCCTGAAACATAATCACTAAAAAATGAAAATTTGAGATTTCACCAATATTCTACATTCAGTTCAGTATTTTTGTTTATATAATTCTAGGAGATATGAAGCTGATAGCATAGCATCTAACAGAGTTTATATTTATAAGATATACAATTACAATCAGTAATAAGCTTATTGAGGCGTGTGCATACTTAAATAAAGCAACTATAAAATGGGTCTTAGGATGAGCAGCTAAAGTAAATACAGAAACTTTCATGCTTTCCCCTTTTGCTTCCTTGATTATTTTTTCTCCTCTGTACACACCCTCCTCAGTATTCTAATTTTTCACATATTTAAGATCAAATGTACTATTATTTGTTATTATTGCAATAACTATGGGCAGCTAATTTTTAACCCTTGAGTCCTTATGTAGCTCGGAGTGCTAAGAAAATAAACAGAAGAAATACACAAAATCCACTTATTAATCTTAAGCGAGGGGTAGCAAAATATTAGAATGAAGGGAAATGGATAAAACATATGAAAAGAGGGGTGCAGAGGAAAGGAGGAGTCACTGTTTAGTTACATTTTGAAAGGTCATATAATTTATTGATCCACTACCTGAAACAAACGATGTTTGGAGGCCCCTCCACTAGATGCATTTCATGTGACATAATCATGAGAAACAATACAACTAGAGGGTACCAAGACTCTGTGTGTTCAGTACACACACACACATACACAAACAAATAATTGTTGTTTAAAAAGAACAAAAAACAAGATGTGTTTATGCAACTGAACCATCTTTTTTTCAATGTGCGTCTGTTAGTAAGATTATACGTGCACAGGCCACATGCTATGTGCATATTGGTTTTGTGTAAACTGTATCAGTGAATTTACAAATATCTGTTATTGTAGAAAGCCCCGCCTCAGCAGAAGAACAATACTGTCTCATTGAGTAGTAAAATGACCCATATTTATTTAAAGAAACCTTTATTGAGATTTTTCTTAATTTCTCAAATTCGACTCTTCTCATGTCCTTTGCCCTCCATCGTCCTGCTTGTGACCTGAAATACAATACAGTCACCCACTCGGAACACCCTGTTGAAGGATTTTTATATTCTTACTCACTTCATCAGGTGAAAAGACAGAGAGGAAAGAGGAGACTGGAGGATAACCTACGTATAATCAGTGTTGCAAAGGTATATCGTTTGCAGAAGGGTCGTTACCTTCAGCATATAATAGAGGTGGGGCACACAGCTCTGAGGTTATAAAAAGTATGGTATCTTTTCACTGTGCAATGTTATAAATTCAATTAAAAGTAGCCTTAAATATAAAACATGTCAGTAACACCGTTACATCTGAGATCATAAAGTGCAGCAGTAGTTGGACTATAATAAACCAATTTATGATGCACTTGCGCCACATGCCATATTTAATTGACAGTGCTTTAAAATGAGGCTCCAAGGCAAGGCTGTCTCATTTTCTCTGAATGCCTGTTGCCTCACCTCCTCCCTTCTGGAGGGTCTTCTTCCACTTGCATCTTTGATTGGAAGGACGAAGACCGGAGAAGTGAAGTCGAGGAATTTGAGGAATGAGGGCATGCTGTTGTGAATCGGTTCAGGTAAATCTCTGAACTTTTCCGGATAGCTGTGGCGCTGTCTTTTTCACTTAGACAACCAATCATATGTAGAAGGGCTCATGACCATGGTAGACAATAAAATAGGAGTTTGCGTATAGTAAAAAAACAAAGAAGAAAAGAGACAGGACACCCAGTATGCTGTGTATCCTGTGTTTGATCCATTCCTCCCAGACAGTTGATCTTCCTCATCCTCTTTAAAATGTGAAATACTTTAATGATTTTTTTTTTTTAACGTCCCCCTTTTGCTTTCTGGCAAAAAGTCTTTTCCCCACTTGTTTGTATACTGTCACTAGACCTGGAAATCTGCATAACCAGACTCAATAAAGTGACCCGCACGGCCAGAAATGATATGGGCATGGAGTTGGACTCCCTTAAGGTGGTGTCGGAGAGGCAGATGTTGTCCAAGAAAGGGACAATGCTGGACAATATTTCCCAGCCACTCCATGACGTGCTGGCCAGACACAGGAACACATTCAGTTCGAGACTGAGATTACCCAAATGCACCACTGAACGACACAGGAAATCATTCCTGTCTGTGGCTATCTCTGTACAACGCCTCCATCTAATACACAGTGCAATAGTTACATCCTTCTGCACATCCTCTACAGTGAAAATACCAAAGTTTTACAGTTCCCAGTTTAGAGTAAAATACCAATCATACTTATTTAATCTCTGTAATATTCTGGATACTTATAAGTTAGCTATTTCTATATATTAGAACTATTTCTTATATTTTGTAACTTTGTAATAAATTTCAGTCTGTTACTGTTCTTTTTGTCGTGGAGCAGCTGGAACCACATCATTTCTTAGGGATTATGAAGTATTCTGATTCTGAAAACTTGAAACACTTCTCTTTCTCTTGCTTTCGTGCAACTTCCTAAAGCACGCAAAGCTGTCGCTAATTAAAGCAGTACGATGACTTCTTGTGACGATAAAACGCACGTGCAGATATAGTCACATTCATACACACACATGCACAGCCTGTGGTCCTGGCTTTAATGAGTTCTTTTTTTGAGCGTGAGGCAGCTAAATACCTACTGCAATGAGTTCTTTGGGCTAAAAACAAATCAGTCTCTCATTTGGGCCACAATATATGCAGATGTGACAAGAGTGTTCTACACAGTATTTCTATGCTGAATTGTTGCATCTGTCTAAAATCTTTGTCTTAAAATCTCTTAAGAACTTAAACAACTTTGCAGATTTCTTAAGTGTACTAAAAACTTATATACATCTATTGTAGTGTTACACCCTGCACAAGTTGCCAGTCCATCACGCGGATCATTCATAACGTAACCTGATATATCTGCTAGATTTGCATGTTGCTTTTGTTGGATGCCTGACATCAGTTTTGAATAAAGGGATAGAAGTCATTCCTCATAGCTGGTAATGACAATGCACAATAATGTGCCGTATTTAAGGGAGGCTAGTGAGATGCTATTGGAAGGTGAATGAAGTAATGCAAATGCCAGTGTCAGCTCCACTCATCTCCTACCTGAACTTCTGTCATCTTGTCTTTTTGTCTCTCTGTTGCCCTTTCCTTACAGTTCAGTCCTCTTCTTTCTTGCCATCTTTCTTCTTGTCATTTATGATTTATGTTCATTCCTCATCTCTCATCCCGTTCTTCACCATCCATTTTATATTTTTAATCTCAAATGCTGCTCTTGTTTTTACTTCTCCATGTCCTTTATTTCCAGTTTACCCTTATTTGACTCTTTTCTCTGATTGCAGTGTAATATATTACGTTAGACTTTGTGCCTGCTCAACCTCTTGTAGAGTCGCATAGGTTTGGCCAGAACTGCTGTCATTAGCGCTGGTGACAGAGCCAGGGTGAATTCACTTTTACCCCAGCCATTTTCAGACTTCAAAGGAAACAGTGAATTACTTTAATGATGGTGCTCACTTTGCATTTTTTTTCCTCTGAGTTTAGTGGAAATGACAACATGTCAGATTTTTTTCCCTTTTACTTTGTCAATTTTGAAGGAGACCTGCTTCTGTGAAAGTTAACTGAGGCCAGCTGTCATTGATTTCATTACAGATCAAGTGCCTTTTGGTCTATATGCTTATTGAAATATTTCACAAGAATTGGCTTCAGTGTGAGATTTTGAGTGTCACGTAAAAGTTTCAGGAAACTTTCTTTCATGGAAAATTTCAGCTTTTATCTTTTTGAAAACAATCTTCATGAAAGTTACAAAAACAAAACAAAAAACTGCCCACCTCAGTGCTGCAAAGCGAAACATTGCCCCTTTCTCAAATACACCAGTGGGCGAGTCATAATACATATCCAAAAACATTTTAAGAACCAAGAAAGCAGAAAAAAGGAGACAACCTGCCAAAAGAGAAAAACAAACAAAACAAAGTCACTAAAACTTGGCGTTACACAACCCTCATATTTTGCGAGAGTTTTAGAGCAGCGGTCCCCAACCTTTTTTGCGCCACGGACCGGTTTATTGTCAGAAAATATTTTCACGGGCCGGCCTTTAAGGTGTCGCGGATAAATACAACAAAATAAAATGTTACGACCAAGACAAAAACTGTGGTATTTTGTAAAAATAATAATAAACGCGAATTCACTGTGTAATTGTGTAACTTTATTAGCAGCGTCCTCCTGAAATGTGCCAACAACATTGAGAGTACCATCCTCCTCTCTGCCCCTTAATGCTCTCTGGTTGCTATGGTAACATGTAAATATTTCTTTCAAAATAAGACACACAACTACAACACGGGAAAAGACCCAGGGAAACCGAGTTAACGATAAAAACCCTGAAAACCATACATTTCTCACCTGAGCCTTAACTCTCGCGGCCCGGTACCGGTCCGTGGCCCGGGGGTTGGGGACCGCTGTTTTAGAGTAACTATTGAAATGGTTCCAGCAGGAAGTAGGACATCACCAGAGTAATGCCTGTGGGTGTGGATGTACTTGCCGTTTATGTGTGGATGTGGGCTTCTGCAGGTGAGCACACACAAAACCTTTAACCACAAATGGCATCAACCTCTGTTGGACAACATACTAAGTTTTTTCCAAATATGTATTGTACTGTAGCTGAAGGAGAGATGCCCTAATTATTTTTAAAATCCTTTCTAAGATCTGTGGCATCTCTGTTCACACAGCAGTTGTCCCACCAGCAGGTTTGATAAATTGCAAGTTGCTGACAGTTGGGGCCTATGTCAGCTAACATATGGAGCAAGGTGGGGTACTGGACAGGTTACCAGTCCATCACAGGGCTAGCACAGAGAGGCAGAAACCCACACATGCTCATGTTCACACCTGTGGCCAACTAAGAATCACCATGTGACCTAACAAGCATGAAGGGAACCCAGCAGGCACCAGGAGAACAAAAAGCCCCTAGTCAACGAGGCAGCTCAACCCCAGACCTTTCCTCCTGTGAGGGAATCATTCTGCTCAGGTTGAAATGTATTTTTTTTTTTATAATTATGAATTTCCAAGCTGCAACAGTAGCTTAAAACACAGGTTAAAACAATGGGTGCCGTTCTCTTATTCTCTCTCACACTTGTATTACACCTAATTATCCATGCAGATCCCTGGCAACTCCTTTTAATCATTTAATCATCTCCTGTCGCATTGCCCAAGCGTCATCCTTTGGAGCAGTCATTAGCCAAAATAGAATAGTCCTCTGTTTTATTACATGCTTTTCTTAGGCAATATTATTCTTAAACACAACCCATCTTTTCAGAGCCCTTTAACTGTATTAGTCACTGAGTAGACTTCATTCAGAATTAACATTTATTTTTGACTGGATAAAGCTGCATATTTAACTAAAGTTAATGGGAGATAGCAGAAAATATAGAGTGGATAGCAAATGCAAAACCCTCAACTTTCACATGAGAAACTTGGGTTTGAGTCCAGGATCCTGTCAGGTGATCGATTTCGCAAATCGAAATACTCTGGCTAAGGTTAGGAATAGAGCTGGATTAAAAGTCAATAAGCATGTTGTATCTGAACCCAGTACGGACTTTCTGTGTTAGGGGGGCTTGTGATCTTTTCCAAACCTAAACCAAGTTCAGTGAATACTTTACCAAAACCCATTATAAAATACTTTAAACTCCCCAAATATGTTAACAGGAAGCATAATCCAATCACAATTACATTTCCCAGAAAAAAATGACTTCTGGGATTGTATGTAAAAACGTAATTTTTTGGAGGCAGAGTAACTCTAGAAGTGTCTAAATAAAACAAACTCTATAGGCAAATTCAAGAATTATGATAGTGATATGTTAATTACATGAATATTTAAACTAAACTACTAAGTTTTCTGTCAAAACATTCAAATGTTCTCGTAATAGAATCTATTATTTGCAGGTGATGGAGGTCTGTTTTTAGCAACGCATTTTCAAGAGCGATTTGCTCATGTGAGTGTACAAAGCCTGGCCTTCTTAGTCTGAGTGTGCGTGTGTGCATAGCCCTGGTGGGAAATCATAATTGGCCTTCTGAGACACAGATGCTAAAACAGATTATTGTCCTTATGTGCTGCCATACGTACACAAACACATACGCGCAACCTCCCACAGTCTGATACTGCCAACCAAAGATCACTTCCAAATCTTAAGAGCTGTACTAACCAAAAGTGTTATACATTTACTCATTCACACAGGCACTCGTATATATTTTAACTCGAGGTGCATTTCAGATATTTAAGCAGATAAGGGTTTTGAGGTGAAAGGGGTCAAAAGAGCATACAAGCAGAGAAGGAAGAAGAGGGAAAAAAAGGTGGATAAGAGAACAAAAGGTGATGATCAAGAGGAAAATGAAGGCGGGAAAGATTTAAGAGACCAATCAAAAAGTTCATATTTGATAAGAGGAATTCAAAAGAGGTGAAAAGAAAGGGAGGATGAGGAATAGGAATAGGAATTAGAGGAGAAAGAAAGAGGAGGAGACAAAAGCAAATTTCATATCAGCTTCTGACCTTCTTTAACTTGACTAAATGAGATGTTAGATTAAAGACATGGACAGAGTAGAGAGTTATAGCATTAAAGAGAGAGCAGGAGGGGAGGAAGGGGAGAAGGGGACGAGGGAGGTAGAACGATACTGAGGGTAATCAGGAAGCAGGGAGGATGTTTTTGTGTGTCTGGGATGAATAAAGTGAGAAAATCTAAAAGAGAGACACCAAGGGAGAGATAAAATTAGTAAGTGTAAGTAAGAGAGATGATGTGGCAGAAAAAGATGTTTGGCCTAATCTTACAGCATTTCCAATTTATTCTTGCAACTGATGCATTAGGAAGATATTCTGCCTTGTTAATGAATGCTTAATGAAATGTCAGGAGAGACATGTTTATGTCCAAACATACACACATGCAGGAACACACATCTACACAAAATGTAATAAATAAAAACGGAAGGGGGAGATTTGTTTACAGACACATTGAATTTCCCCATTAAGCCACTGATAATTGCCCAATTTTGCATTAGCTGTAGGACGCTTCTGGAGCAAAAGGGTAATATAGCCTGACTATAAATGTGTCACTTAAATCAGCTACTTTTGGGAGGGGTTTCACTGATCAAACAGTTGAAATAAGGCCAGTTTAAGCTTATTTAAGTAACAAGAAGCTTCAGAATGCATCAGTATAGTCAAACTAACAGGAACGTGGCATTTCATAACTAAAGGCCTTAAAACACCAGACATTAGTTTTGTGCATTAAAAATATTTTTCGGACTCGCAGCCAACAGTGTAATTTTGCTGGATGAATTTGGGGCATTTCTTTCTAACCAAACCTAATTTTTCCAATTCATTGGATGCTACTAAACAGATCTGATCAATCAGACCACTGTATTTTTGCAACAAGTGCACTGCAGCTGTCGTGTTCAAATTTTTCAGAAGGAATTTCAGGAGAAAATATCTGTCTTTTATAAAGATTTAATTTGCTTTGGCAGTTGAAATTACAAGTTTACAGAACTGGACCATGATGTGACACTTGTGACAGTCAACCTCACACCAAGGATGACCCTCAGAGCGGGCAGTACACTTTTATACTACAAAAAAAACACGTATTATTATGACTATCTTCTTCCGGAAGCGACGTGGCGGTCCTGCTGTCTCCCTGCGAATCTTCTCCTCTCTCCGTTCACGTCCTTCCACTCAATCCCTCGACCTCCTATCTGCTTCTTTTCCTGGAATCAGAGAGACATGGACACAAAAACACACCCTGCGTAGCCTTGATTATCTAATGTTATTATTTATTGTTCTTCTACTGATTCTAGGTCTGGTTCAGGATATCTTGTTCGGACTCTCTGACCCAGAGACTTATAGAAAAACATTATCATGTGTATGTAAACGTTGCTGCAAAATCCCTCTGCACTCTGTGTCATTCCTACAATATATCAATCCGGACAATCACGCCGAACGAAGCTCTCGACCTTCAAAAGACGGAGCGCCAACTCATATGAGCACATTTGCATTGTGTATAAATAAAATAATTAAACAGGTTTATGTAATAATTTAAATTAAAAATCAAAAATGTTCAACCCTAACACAGCTCAAAACTTTATACAAACACATACAAATTGTCAAAAATTGCAATTTTATTTCGGGCACTGGTCCAGGTCAAACGGCTCTCAAATTATTTCTCCACCTCCGAAGATGTGGTCCCAAACCTGCCGAGAAGGAGAAGGCTAAAACTGCCCCACTGAGATCCTCAAACATGTGCAAAAGTGTCCGTGATGCACCTTCACCTCCTGGAAACATCAGGACCAGGTCATCATCGCGTGATGTCGACTTCATTTTCTCACAGCGCGTTGGGGATAAACCTTCACGCAATGACTTTCAGAACGCTTACAGTGTGTATACACCTTACAACAAGAGTTTAGATCAGAAAAATTCTGAATTTCATGTCAATTTTCCACAATTGAATTTTGTGTCTTGGTGTGTAATGGCCTTAAATCGCAGGAGGAAAATTGTATTTTTACTTGATTCAGCCTGGATTTTATTTGTGCTGAATGGTAATTGAAATACTCCTTCATTCGTTTTAAATGTGTATTTTCCACTGCGGTACAAACCAAGTCAAAGAAAATTCTCCCATCTGAAAATGTGATACCAGCACATCTGGTACTGCTGCACGTTGGAGCCAAGTAGGTGAAAATTCTTTGAGTCTCAGCTCTGGTGTGAGGTCATAAAAACCTGTCTGGAAAACAGGTCATTGCAAAGAAACATAACGTATATAACGTACTGAATCATGTCCACGGGTTATGTAGCATAGCACTGTAGTGACAGCTCTTCCCTTTTATGGTTCACTGATGGCCCCCTGGAATTTAGTCCAGATAGTAAAACAGTATGTATTTGTGTGAAGAAATCCGAGCAGGGATACCTCTGTGCAGTGTGGGTGGACTAATCTACTTTCATAAGGCTATACTGGCATATGATAAATGCTTTTGAAAGACAATATTTGGACCTGCCTAACATTAACTGCACATGTGAGGCAAAATGATGGGAAGATACTTCATGAGGGCGATACATGTCGAGGTGAGAAAATGACAAAGTTTACCAAAAAAAAGTTGGTTAACCAAGATAGAAGAGTATACCCATAATTGCGCTATATGACAGAAAAAAATGGATTTTCCAGAGAAGGGGGTCATTTATAGTGACAAACTGTCTTCTGTCTTCTTATCTTGGATGACAGTATCTGTGGACATCAACAAAGTAGCAGTACTAACCTTGTACCCCATGACTTGTATCCTATAAAACAAGACGATAAGAAAGAATTGAGAGTAATGAGGGTTGAAGAAAACTGTGTTTGAGTCTCTTTTAGCACATTCTTCAATTTCAAGCAGCAACAAGCTATTTGTTTAAAATAAACAGGCTCTGATAAAGATTTTTGTGAAAGCAGATATACTGTATAAGCGAATCTCCTGGAGTAATTAGAAATCCGGAAACAGAAACTTCAAAAAATGATACCATTGCGCTGTGTAAACCGTCTACTGACATTTTTATCATGGCATGTCAAGCTTCTGTGTGTTATCTTGCTGAGTATTTCATCTGTGTAGTGACCATTCATCAAATAATGCTACCCTGTGCTTCAGTTGCAGTGCTGGGAAAGCATTACAGCAGATAGCTGTGTATATGTTAGTATGTGAGAACTTCCCACATCCACACGTTAGCACGTGTGCATGCATAAAAATATTTGCACTGCATGTTAGTGCGAGCCTTCATATCTGTCTGTGAGCGTGTGTGCGGACGTGCGTGAGGGGATGCTGGGGTAAAACAGATGACTTGTCACGTCTGTCTCCCAGGAAGTGCATCTTCATTAGTAACCAATCAAAATCCAATTACAGCCAGTATCTTGGCATATTAGGGCCCTGGCATTAAAATGATATGGTGCGCAGATATATTTCCAATCACTGCAGACTTTAATTACCATCCTGTACCACACAGACCACTTTTTAAAGACAGGGGGTGGGAGCTGTGGGGTGTGGGCTGAGAAATTGGGCAAAGGGGAGAGCATAAAATGAGCATTAGTGAGAGAAAAGGCAAGTGAGGGAGTGTCTTTAAGAAGAACTATGAGGGGAGGGGTGTTTGAGAGCGTGATGGTGTGGGTGAATGTACTTGTGTATGTGTGTCTGTTAAGCCGATTTTTACACACTTGTCTCTATTCAGCAGTGCAGTAGAGCAGTATTAGTTTTGGATTGTGGATATTTTTACTTACATATCTGCCTCAGGCCTGTTGCCATTATGGGCTGGTTGAACATGACACCCGACAGGGCATAGTGAATACACAAATAAGCCACTTATCTTGACTGACAGCTGTGGTAACAGTTAATCAGGCAGCAAGTATGTAGGGTTATCACTGGGACCGTCAGTTGGTCGGATAGTCGACCAACTGCCAGATAGCATTAACTGACTGCATGCTGGAGCATTCAGTCAATTAACGTATGAGCTGAACTGCCAGTGAGTTATTTTTTCAAATTATCATTAAGTTAGTAAGAAAGGCGGCCAGTTAGTCAGGGTAAATCAGTAATTAGTCTTTCATACGGGCAGTTTTCATTTTTCTGCCAACCAGTTGGCAAGTTAAGCCAGACAACTGTGTGAAACGACTGTTTAATTATAAAATGCAACTAAGGCTTGACACCTAGACCCTATGCTCATCACTCACTATGCTACATATAAATCTGGGGAGTAATAACATATTTTCCACTGAAGCCTACTTTATAGGTAACCGTGGAAGTGGAGGATGGAAGCAGCAGGCAGTGGCAGCACTGACATGTCAGAGAGAAAGATAAAACTTTTGCAGCTTAAATAGACCACCAAATTGGCAGGGTATGTTTGATATATGACTTGAGTAGAGTAAGGCATGTTAAGCACAGAGCACTTTAAGTTGCCTGCCTAAATGAGCTTGCAGGTCTCAATCTGTTTAATCAGATCAGCAATCAATAAGCTACATGTTAAATAAATAAGCATGAATATCGCCAATAAGTGCAAAGAGGAAAAAAGCATATTTGTTATGTCATTTTGTAACATGAGCAGCTGCTCAGTGGACCCTTATGAAAGAGTGTAAATGTTTGTGACCATGATTGTGTTATTTTATTAAATATCTTGACACAAGACAACACAATTCACAGTCATGCGAAACAATTATCTTTTTCCTCAATAATTCAGCGATTGATCAGTCCATTTTCTGCTTGTCCGGCTGAGCTTTGCAGTGGGGCTGAAGGCTATCCCATTTGACACTTAGTAATAAGTGGTGTACATCTTGGACAGAGACAATCATTCACACTCTCATTCACACCTACTGCCAATTTAGAACAACAATACATTTTTTAAAAATTCAAAAAGTGCTGTGTTGGATTACATAACAATTACTCATGTAAACATTTCCTGCCAAAATAGTGTGCATTTACTGGAATACTGCGAGAACCAGAGGAGCTGAGATGTGGGGAATGCTTATTAGCAGGAGAGGGAGGATTATTTCTCTGCCAGGTTCTTGATCTTTTTCTCTTTATCTGACATTACCCTTAAATAAAAGCTGTGCTCATGTAACAGTATTAACCAAAACAAAATCACTGTGTTGGCGGACAGAGGACAACACTGAGCGTGCAATGTAGGGTGCAGTGGCAGATGTAGAGGTGGCTTCATAATCATCCCACCATTCTCCTTTAAAATTGCATAAAAACATCAAAGAGGGTAGTAGGGCTTTTACATAAAATGTATAACGATGAAGGTTATTCTTCTTCAAGCTAGCCAAACATTTGGATTGATTTAGATTATGTCAATAACTTGGAACATTCATTATGTAAAAAGTTTGCCGAAAGTTATTTTCCTTTTAGTACACCAGTATAGTTTGCGACCAAAGTTTACAGATGCAGAAACGGTTCTTTCTTAATGTGATGCAGGATATGAGCTAGTGCATGCTCTGTCATAGAGATTTGTGACTGTCAATTTAGTGAGAAAATCTTTTTCCATCTCTCTATGTAACCCACCGTTGAGGACTCAGAAGATGTAATTTCTGAATTGCAGAGTCTACGTTTTGTCATTCGCTTTATGTGTGAATTTTGTTGGTGCTTTCGCTAATGTTTGTGCCATCCTGAGCTTGGGTCATAATTTGGAATTCACAGGCATACACTATTCACCAGCATCAAATGATACAAACATCACTAGTGGAAATGGATCTGCATCTCCTTCATCGTGTTGATTGGTTATTTCTGGCACAGGGGAGCCACTGCTTCCACAACTGCTGAACCCCGTAAATCTTGCCCTCAAGGCAGACTAAATGAAACACTCAGGCATTCATCCAAACTGTGCCTTGCTGCATGAATCAGAAATAATACTGAAGTCATGAGTCTGTTGCCAAAATATCACAAGCCTCCACTGTGTATGCAAAAATGACTGCTAATAACTGTGGATATGTTTACCAGTCTGTGTCAATAATAAAGTAATTAATTAGTGATAAAATGCTCACATGAAAACCCCTCTGACAGCATTGTTTGCCATTATTATGGGAATGATGTGTTTAAAATCACTGATTAGTCGCCTGCTTGGAAAAAGTGTTGGTAGAGTTATTGACAGCACTCTGGGAGCACATTTTAGCAAATCACAATTTTGAATGAAACTCTGTTGTGTTTGATTTATAGTTGAATATTAACAGATCTGCCAATTCTAGAAGATTGTGCAGCTAGAGCAGCTTTGTCATTGTTTAGGAAGCTCAGTGAAGCAATCACATCCTATAAAATAAATAAAATAAAATCAACTGTCAGCATGGTTTGATTGTCCTTTGGCACCCAAACACGCCCATGTCTTACTGTTAATGCTCAAAGTTTATACAATATTAAACTACAAATGCAGTACTGTGGAAATATTTCAAGCACTAAAAGTAAACTGAAGAGTGTGAAGAATAATGCTATGAATAGCATTTTTTATTTATCTGCACAGGTAATGTCATATAAACGGTAGTATGTTTAAAAAAAAAAAAAAAAAGTAACACATTGTCTTCTGCTCATCCAGCAAATGACATAAGCTCAAGCCTACCTCAACTGTTATGGGCCAAAAGGGAGGGTTAAACCCTTCACAGGTCACCAGTTTATCGGTGAGCTAAAACAGAGAGGCAGGGAATCATTCACTCACACATTTACACCTATAGCCAATTTTGCCAATTAATCTAACACATGCATGTGTTTGGACTGTGGGAGGAAGCCAAAATACCCTGAGGCATGGGGAGAACATGCAAATTCCCACCAGAAAAGTCTGCAGCCTGTGGATTCAAACTCAAGATCTTCTTGCTGTGAGCACCAGCACTGCATCCCTGTGCTGGCCCATACATAACTTACATTTCTGTCTCTCTCTTTTAATTTGTACTAAATGCCAGTTTCATATGTCAAAAAGTACACAGAGGGAGATCAAACTGAAAGACTCTTGGAAATTGTGATAGCATTATCTTTGTTATATAACTAAATGACACATTGCTATGGAAATGAAGTACAAATCCCACTAAAAAATAGTAATAGCTTAAATATTGGGAGCACAGCAGTAGCTGTTTCAAAGTATTTACACCTGTTACATTTGATTCAAGGAATCTTTTCCATACATTGAATTGTAAATTTAGCAGAGGCTGTTAATAGTTTTATAACTCTTTCAGTGTTCAAGATGACATAATTCTGACTGGAAAATTAAAAAAAAAAATACCCCCAAAACACACACACACACACACACACACACACACACACATAGATAGATAGATAGATAATGCCTTAAATAATGCCACTGCAGAGTTTTGAATTTATTAAAGGCCTTGAATGCCAGAAAGCTTATGAGAGGGACAGAATCCGTGAAATATTAAGTAAGAGAGACAGATGGAGAGAATGAAAAACATGTCCTTCCTTCACACACCCCAGACCCACATTACCTTCTTTTTATACATGGGTCATTGGCAAAATTACTTAACCCAAGGATGGTGGAATGGTCAAAAGTAAAAAGAAGAGTATTTTATTACATTGCAGTATCAGTGCACACCAAGGCCTCTCACTAAGCCATTTAAAGCTACTGGAAAATGTCAGTCAAAAGAGGCCTTAAATGGCAGCACATCAAGGCGGTTTGAAATAATTTATATGTAATTTACTGTATTCAGTGCCTCCCTGTCTCCTAGAAATTACATGAACTCTTTCCTCCATCACATAGTGGTTGCATATAGATTATGTTCAATGGAACTTTTTTCTTTTTTTGGACAAATGAAACATTACTTTTATAAAGCAAACTCACCAAGGGGTCTTTGGAATGGATGGCAGTGACAGAGGGTGGCATCGAGACTCCTGTGAATAGTTAATGGTCAGGTAACAAAAGCCCTTTGCTAATGGTGAAGGATTTTTGTTACATACAGTATATATCAACAAGTCACTTTTTACCTCTTCTACATTTAAGCAGACTGCAGTCTTTTCCTAACATTTGAATGCTGCTACAAGTACACATTTTGGATTAGAATAGAATAGAATAGAATTCAACTTTATTGTCATTGCACATGTCACAAGTACAAGTCAACGAAATGCAGTTTGCATCCATCCAGAAAGTACTTTACCAATAATATAGATATATAGATATATTACAAAAATGGGTCTATTATAGGTATGAGGGTACAAAATATGGGTCTATTGTGGGTATGTTACAATGTACACGGTATGAAAGTATGTTATGAATATGCTATAACTATAAGTATGTACAGACTGTAGTGAGTGTACAAGCTATGTACAGGATATAAATATGAAAACTATACAGAAATATGAAATATGAACTATACAGAAATATGAAATAAAAAAGCTATACAGAAATATGAACTATGCAAGTTATAAACGGTTGTAAACAGGTGTAGAACTATAATTATTGTATTGTACAGAATGATTGTCTATACAGCATTTACAGTAGTGCAGTTAAGATAAGTGAAATATGTGGATATTTCTA
>VUQG01040612.1:0-14770 GCA_015106755.1 Etia nguti
CAGTCCAATATTAGCTTTAGCTAACTTCATTTACCGTGAAAGTGAATTACAAACGTGTTAAATATTGTACTAAACATATCAATAACCGCTCAAAACACTACGAGACTAACTACAGAAACGGGTAACAAGAAAAAATGAAAAGCAATAAAGTGGAAATGCTAATAATGATATAAATATAGCCGGAGCGGATTACAAATCAGCTATTAGACCGTACCGATTGGCACCGTCTAATACCTGATTTTCACTGTATTTACGCCGCTGCCGCTGTCTAATTTACAATGCAGACTTGCATTAGAAAAATAACAACTTACACATTTGGAGTTACAAACATTATTAAACAATTAACCGACGGAATAACTTAGTTTGACTAAGATATTTTCACTTATTTATTACTTACCTGTATTGTGGAAGATTCCGCAGAGGGAAACGGCAGTTCACTGAACACATGTAACTTTGTCCCTGTTCCCGCCTCTTCACTTCTGGGAAGTTTGAGCATGCGCACTAGGCATCAGTTGTAGCGTTGTTGAATTAAAATAATTACATTTCGTTGAACTGAAGAATGCAAATCTAGTTCATTAAACGTTTTGTTATTTTATGTTAAACCAACAAGTGATAATGATTTAAAAACATAAACTCAATATGTTCATGTTAAATAGACAAATTTCTATTGAATTAATCAAACAAATGCCTTAGTTGACTTTTTTGAGTGGATGCTACACAGTCGTAAACACGGCCCTGTCTCAACTTTTTTGAGATGTGTTCATCGTTCAAAGTGAGCTAACGTTTTTCATAAAATGGTACATTTTCTCAGTTAAACGTTTGATATGTTCTCTGTGATATTTTAGGAATACAGTATGGCTTATAGCATTAGAAAATCATTGCATTCTGTTTTGTTTTGTTCCATTTAAATCAGGTTTCAAACTCTTTGGCACTGGGGTTGTAATTTCATGTCGTAAATGTCTTTTGTCTTTGCTTCTCGTGAGTCAATGAATTGCTACAAGCTTGCACAGAAGAACAGACCCACGAAATTACAGAGGAGTCCGATTATTTGATTGTGCGTAGTGAATACATTCCAGGCATTGCTTCACTTTCTCCCTAAACAGGTTAAGTCATTCTACGTCCTTACGCAGATCGATCAAGTTTATGTGGTGCTCCTACACACTGCAAGCTTGTTTACTTGCATTTCTTCCTTTGATTTCAGTCCTTCTACCGGTTGCTCGTGAGCTCACTCTTTGCTTAATAGAAATGTTCTCATTTGTAAACAGTGTCTGAATATTTCCAATATGGGATGTGATGCAATGACCCTACCAGTGATCACTGGTATTCCTCTCATACTGCTATCATGTACAATCAAGGGTTGGCCTGATGATACAAACAGATGAGATTATTTTTTTAGTGGGTTCTGGTTAGCAACAGTAAGAAACAACTTTGTTGTTTGCCCTTTTTTTTTACCGTTTGTATATTTTTGATGATGATCTCAAGGGAGGAAACTGTGAGCAGCTATCACTGTAAGGTTGAATAATAATTAGTTTTGCTCCACTTTTATTCTCGCAGGGTGACTGAAATAAATCACAGTACAGCATTTGTTAAACACATTATACAGTAGATGACCTAAGCCCTCACAGAATAACTGATTTACTGATGATAACATTTAATGGATGTGACATCTCTAAGGTGACAGAGTCGTTGTTTTATCAACACATGCACCAAATTCTAATGAGCATCTTACCATTTGCTTCTCTTTTTATTCTTCGTCTTCTTTTTTCTTTGTACTTTTCCTGTCTTTTGCTCTTAAACTTGTCCGAGTGAATAAGATATCCCCTTCTAGATGATTACATTTCATCACAATCTGATATCGACTCTGTGTTTCCCTGCTGGGTGGCACTTAAATATGCAAAGCAGCAGGGAGATTCTTGTTGGGACTGAAGACACGGAGGGCAAGAAGGATAGCAAAGGAGAAAAGGGCAGAAATACTGTGTCACTTAGTCATGGGGAGGCTTTCTTCCGCCATCGGAGCTGAATAATGACCTCACCTAGTTCTTTTCATCACTTAATTACAGCCATTAACTTCAGGTTAATCATAATCATCCCTTTCGCTGAGAGGGAGACCCTGCTGGATAAATATTGCCCTGTTAAGGATGATGCAATCTATTACCCTGTTGTACAGGGTTCAAGATTCCTTTTTTGTTACATCTCATAATAGGCCACAGGCAGAAGAAAGTGAAATTCTTGAGCTTTGGCTACTCAGTGTTGTAACGATAACAAATGACTGCTAGAGAATAGTGTGAGCCTCATGTCAAACACTATAGCTGTCTGAGGTAAAAGAGGTGTGCTTTTCTTTTAACCCACCGTTGTCCCAGGTGTGCTCCTCTGGGATATGAGCACAGACAAACCTGCAGTTGCTTGCTGCAGGTTTGCATTAGAAGTCCAGCTCTCTCTCCTTTCCTCCTGTAATTCGCAGTTAGTTCCTTGGGTTCACTGATGCTGGAAGAGAAGATCTGTTTCATGTTGTTGACCTCTGGCCATTGTTTTTGGTAATCAAGCTTAACATTGTTGCACTGACAGTGAACTTCAGAAATACAAGAAGTAGAAGGGTGTGTTCAGAACTCACCCCTGAGAAACTCTTGAGCAGCTGCGGCTCAGGAGGAGTCGAGCCATACGCTAAAAGGCCAGGGATCGGTTTAATCCCTGGCTCTTCCAGTCCACATGCCTAAGTGTCCCTGGGCAAGATACTGAACGCAAATTTCCCCGATGCATCCAGTGGATCCTGAGTGTGTGAGTGATAGTTAGAAAGCACTTAAAGGTCTAGAATAAAGCCCTGTATAAATACATGCGTGTGAATGTGGCTTGTAGTAAGTAGTGCTTCGAGTGCCCAGCTGGGAAGAAAAGTGCTCTATAAGCACTTTATAAGCTCTATAAGTACCAAATCCTGTTTTGAGGGTCAGAGGGGTGCCCGTCGTCATTGTCTGACATCAGTGCATATTCATAAGCCCAGCAAGTCCCTGCCTTTAAACAAGATAACCGCATTAATCCTGCGATCCTTCTAATTTCAAAGCATTCTTTTAGACCTGGATTTCCTCTATAGCCAAGCGTGGTAGCCTGCGGCCAGGGTGATGTACATGTACTGTAGGTGATGGAGAGACACTTCTTAACCCTTTTGTCATGTTAAATAGTGGCTGGGTCAGTGATGTTGCCCTGACAACCTAAAGTAAAAATTGTGTTTTACTGCTGCAACTAAAACATTTCAAAAAGTGCAATTGCTACTTGGAAGGCAAATGATCTTTGTTTCCGGTTTACTGATAGTTAAAGACTTTTTAAAGACAACTCAGCTCCTTCGATTCAAACTTGTTGGTGAATACACATTTTTTCTGGTGACCAGAGGTTGCAAGAGAGTCACCAACCAATCTCTAGTAATGAAGAACTCGAGTAAAGGAATGGATATGGATTAAAGTAATGGTGATGGGCATCATACATATCTGGAAACAGAATCAGTGTGAACTGCTTTTAAATGTACCAAAGATGACAACATTAAAGATTGTTCTTTTTAAAAACTCATCTATCTGAGGTTCGCCTCAGATTTCACATTAATGGCCTGACACAAATAAAGGAACTTTCTCTTTGCAAAGAGAAGTACATGACAATGGACCATTGTAGAAAAAAATTATATTTAGCCCTTTGAAATGTCAGTTCTTAGTTTTTAATACATGTTATTACTGTAACTACTGTACAATTCATAACATCCAAGTCTATTCACGTCAAGCACCTGTCAGATGTCGGAAGGATTATACCTCGACAGTCTGTTGCATTAAGAAGGGATATTTAACACGAAACATTAGGGTGCTTTCACTAATTACTTACATGCAAGACAAATGATCCGATGATGTCCCTGCCAACGCAGGCAAAGCCTTAGGTGTGTGCACCAGGATCTGTTACGCACCACCCGTGAACCCCAGATGCACAAACACAGAAATAGTAACGTGATACACCATCTTTTCCCCAGTAGGCAGATTTATGCACATAAATCATTTCCTATGCTGTGTTTTGGGGATTTATAGCAATAATAGGCAATCGCTGCCATTCCCATCCTGTTCCCCGAGTGCAGTTCCTGGGAAAAAACCTCACAGGTCTTAACTTTTGGTCACAACAGGTTTTCAGTTGCAATATTACCTTTTCCTCACCTCACAGCCACTAAACCTAATAATCATGTGTTTCTGTAGAGTTACCTGCCCAATATAATCTCCAAGAGCTTGGAAACAGCAGCAGGCCAGCGTGCTACAGTGTTTTGGAACATGTCCACATGACCTCTTTCTGCTGTTTGATCATGTTGATTTTGCTGGGAGGGTCCACTGGTAAAACACGGAGACTGCTTATATAACAGTAAAGCCAATGTCACATCTAATAGATGTCTTGATTTTGTGTCATTCACAGCTTTGAACCTTATTGTTGTTTCGTCTATAGATGGTTTGATATGAGGTAATATGAAGTATGTGTAACATGACTGACCATGATGTAAACAATATGTAGGCAATTGGAGTTTCCAAGAAGTATATCTAGCTTATATAAAGCTATGCCTACATTATAATTACCTGAAACATGAGACAAAAACAGACTGGCCATAACTTTATAAGTGACATAGAAGTACAATAGATAAAGCATATGCAGTTCTCTGACCAGACCTTGGAATTTTAGTGACTTCTTTCATATTAAGTGAAGGCTGTGGATTGACTCACTTTGTGGCATTGGCAGAAAACAAAGTGAACTCTTAGGTGCTCGCCACCCTGCTGCCTGACAGTGGAAAAGCACAGCTGCCCGAGTCATAAACATTATAAGGTGTATGAGGGGATAACGTTATCCTTAAGATGATCATTCCTCTTTATGACCATCATAAATGGATTCTGCATGCTCATTTGCTTTGAAGTACCTGTATAACACATTTCTCCAAACTATGCCAAGTTCAGTATCAGAAGGCGTTTTCTGTTATTTTGTCTGAAAGGTTCTTGCTGAGCAGACGGTTATTTACATTTTTACTCTATTATTAATTTTACTTTCACTTCACTTTTTACTGTGCTGACTCATATTGCTTCATAGTTATACAAGCAGATGTTTTGGCAGTACTGTACTATTGAAGGGTAGAATATTTAGTTGTTGATGTTGCCTTTTTAGCTAGACTGTCCTGCCTTGTGTGAGGACTGAAAGTTAGTAAAAGACGCCTCAGCCAACCCCCTTTGAGCCAGCAACACTACTGCGCCACCTTTACTACATCGTTTAAACGACGTGTCTGTTTTTATAATGACAAGGCCCTCACAGAGGATGCACCACTGACGTACTTAGGCCAAGGGGGCAACGGGGCCACCTCTCCAGCGTTTATCTATTTCCTGTGGCTACTGTTCCCTTACTTTCTCGCTCTTTTTTTTTTTTACCCACAGGATGTAAAGTGGAGATAGACAGGAGGGGCTGTTCTAAAGCATTGTTGGGGCACCATAACTTATGGAAATTATGAGTGGGTGACTGCCAGGTCAAACATTTCAGTTAGGAAACAGAAATGAAGCTAGACTATAGTGCTGGAATTGGCATTTACAGTTTGGAATGTCAGCACACATAGTGTGATTCAAAATGTATTTATTTATCTGTTACGGGGGAGGGGTTTAACCTCTTTTTAAGAGAAAAAAATCACTTAACCAGGAAAAGTTCAAAAGGCACAGAAAATCATAGGTTACATAAATTAGTAGCACATACACAGTTAAGTAAATTTCAGAAAGAAATATCAAAAATTATAAACTTCAGTGTCAATAAAAAAGAAATAAAATTTTTAGGTGTAATTCTGCAGCTGATTACAGAAGGAAAATTTTACTTTTAAATACACTTTTTCTAAATTTAGAGCGAACGGCCGTACCACCGTGAGCACGATCTTTTCTTCTTCTAAACACTTTTGTCTACAAGCACAGTGATGATTCATTTTTTCACCTTTTTTTCAACATTTTAATGCTGATTTCTGGCATTTCATTTTTACATTGATTGAATTCTACTCTTTCTGCTGTTAAAAAATTTGTGGAATGAGTTTTGTTTCTGTATCACAGGATAACAGAAGCAAGGACTGAAGAGGAACAAAAACTCAAAGGGCACGCCATCTAATGCTGATTAACAGCACCTGAGTGATAAATAGGATTTAACTTTAAAAAAGCTTCAGAATACTTACACTTCATGGTTTTCACTCTCAGATTTGCTGATTATGATACACACACATACACATAACTTTTTCTCCTTTGTCAAAGTGAGCTATGATACTAGCCATTTTAAGTGTCATCAAGAACTTTTTAAGAAGATTGACTAATGTAAGCTGGAAGAAAGAAAATCATTTTTGGCTTGAGGTTCCTGTACTTAATATTGCCATTGCCAAAGTCTGCTTCCCCATAGCAAAACAGATCAGACATTGCTGTGTCCTTCTGAAGTGAGGAGCCTTCACCAAAGTAGTCGCAGAGATATTCTGGTTCGGCCATGACATCATCGAGGAGTGTGCCCTTTTTAGCAAAAGGGAGGGAGAGCAATTAGCCAGAGCAATTAACCTTTAAAAGGTTGCCTATCTGCAATGAGCAAGGATGAATAATAGCCAGGTCGCCAGTATAAATCCAAGGCACTGCCATGCTGAGATTCTCCCGAGAGACTGCTGAAGTAAATGACTGCAAGGGCAGCATCCAGGAGCTTGGTCAGCCAGTAATAGGAGAGATTGCTAAATCACATTTTAGCATCACCGGTTTAAAAGAAATATACGTGAATATATTTTATATGAAAATTAGGAAATATTACCTTTACCAATAATTTATTTTCCACATATCATTGTTTTCTGTGACAGGACTTCTTTTGTTTTCCTCACATCACCATTAATTACTTTCAGGACGTTACAATACATGAGCATGGTGCCAGTCTAGCTCTGTTTACACACCGTGAGAGGGACAATAAGATGGTAATTACCTTCCGAAGAGGAGTTGCTCAGAGACAGTTCAACTTCTGCCTCAATGTAAAGCACGTTGAAAGTGTCACACCACCACTTTGCAAGAGTGATTGGTTATAGATGTAGAAAAAGATGTTAGTGCAGGAGGACATCCATCAGTTCTGCAATGCCTTGCACTGACAGCGGGAACAGTTGGATGTCGTCAGAGTGACGTCGGATGTGAAAGCAGAGGTTGTGCATGTTTGTGCATGATAAGGGTCAGTGTGCATTTCTGGTCGTTGTTGTCGAGTATTAACCTCCTATTGCATCTTCAGCCGCTGTCACCCGACTGCAAAAAATGGGAGTGTACCAATATGTGATGGTAATGGTCAGGTCTACAAAGAAATGATAGCGTATGGCTGGGTTCCTTAAAAATGTAAATTACTTAGTCAGGAATAAATACATGCCTTTTTGAAAAAATGGTTAACTAAGTGTGTTTCACACTGGAACAAAAGGATCTAGCACTTCACAATTTCTATATTATAAAAATGAGCAAAAATAACAGTAATATTTGCATTTGCTGCTTGAAATTTAAGCAGTCATACATGTAATCTTGTGTATATGGAACCAGACCACTGCTACATTTTCAGAGCACAGCAGCCAGAAATGATTACTGCAGTCCATCGCCGTGTGAAGGAAAGAACAATGATTCTAATTACCCTCACTGATGGGTTTTGCATGAGTTGACATCCAACCAGTCAAACTATTGTTCTTATCTGTATGCAGGCAGGGTTGCAGATCCCCCAAGTACCTATTTTTAACTATGACGAAATGCAAATGACCCACACAGTACTCTGCACTGCACCTTTCAAGCAGTTGCACATGAAACACTCCCGGATATGTAGCTAGAGAAAATTTTACGGTGTGTTGACTGAAACCTGGAGTGTGTCCTCAGATGTCATGCTGTACTTCATCCTGTAAGGGCAAAAACAGTTTTCCTCAGGGAAGTGCGATGTTTAACAGTTGTGGTTTTGCCGCCAAGGTTTGGTTTAATGACTTTGGATCGTGCAGCCGCAATTTTGGAAGGTACAGAGGCGTGAATTATGAATTGAAACATCCTTTTGCTTCCAGAAGATGATGCTGACACTAAAAGCTAATGGAGACAGGCATAAATATCTCGGTGTAATGGGTTGCTCAAAAACACGATGAACATTAAGTATGATGATTTATTTGTTTTAAATTTAAGGTGCTTGTAATATGAACAAGTATCTGGTAATACATTGCAACATATAAACTTGAAAACTGTCTTTTGCATTTGTTTGGAGAAAACAACTTAAGTTTCCAAAAAGGACTTTGTTTTTTACAACTTTTCCTGCGTTCTCCTGGTTGACTTTCATGTACATCCACATGTGGTCATTTGCTACGTGAGCATATGCATGGGAGCTTTTATTATGTGACTGTATGTGCATCTGTGCTTGGGTTGTTTTTACGCAATCTATACCAGACTTTTTTTTTTCTTAATCATCCCTAAGCACTCCTCATCAAACCTGTTTTCAGACTTGCCAGCTCAGCCGAAAGAGATGCGGGATAAAGCACGTACTGTAATCTTATCAAAAACAACACTGAAATACCCTAATCTCTTCTGCAGTGTTAAAGCAACAATTACAGACGTTATCAAAGCGTTTTGATTTCCTGCCAGTTAGAAATCATGGCTGAAACAAGTGTATTCCCACAGACAAAAAATAAAGATGGAGATCACAGCGGGACCCGATGACCACACACACACTTGCCATATTACGTATGCAATAATATTTTTCTAAATAATGTTATGAAATGATTGATTAAAGTTTAAAGTAAAAATGTACATATATAAAAAATCATTTAAACACCACAAATTTTATGGATGTAGGTAAAGTCTCAGTTGCTCACATTAGTGAATGATTTTTGGGGGGCACATTTTTTGAAGTCTCTTTCTAACAGATGCAAACCATTACAGCACAACTGGTACACTGATTACCCCACAACAACTCTCTCTCTCTCTTTCTCACACACACAGTCACATCTTGTTTCTTTAGAACTGCATTATGTAGCTGCTTTGTCGGAACAGCTGACACATAACGGCAAGCAAAGTAGACTGGAGGCAAAAGTACTCCAGAGTGAACTTATGACTATAACCCAGGAGCTCTGAAATCTTGAATAATAGGTAGGCGGTGTGGAGGAGTCCTGCTGTGACATTTTATATATATACAAATGCTCCACTTTGTTCCACTTGCTAGTAAGGCTCAAAGGAACTGCTTCTCCAGGTGTAGTCCTCCAAATTCATAATTTAAGGCTAGGATGACATGATATTGCAACCCAGACTCGTGGCAGTTAGTGATATAAACTTTAATTTGTTGATTCGTGCTCCTCAACATGAATTTCCCAATTTTATTTTGTGTCCCTGAACACAGGTTTTGTACGGGATGAAGAATTTGAGAAAGCACCACAGGCCTGGCATAAACCACACATTTTTAGGTTTAGCATTATTGGGATTTGGATTTTAGCAATTACAAATTTAGTCGAGGGAGGCATTTTAAACATGCATGCATCTCACAGAGAAATCCAGTCTTGACCCAAATGATCCGTTTAACTTTAGACCAATCTTACTTTTTAGTCAAATTTCTGCAGAAAATCATCTTCCAACAGCTGCAGTCTTTTTTAGTTTGAATTGCATTGGTTAGATTCTTCAGTCTGTATTTAAATGATATCATAACACTGTATCTGCACTTTTAAATGATCTTTTGTGTATGGCTGATGCTGGTCATTCCACCTTGCTTGTATTACTTGGATGTTGCTGCTGCATTTGACACAGGGAATCATGAAATATGGACTTCCCATCACCAATATTACATTGGTATCCGTGGTACCACGCTAAAGTGGTTAGTCATATCTGACTAACAGGTCCTTTTCTGTCGGTGTTGGTGGCTATTCTTCTAAATCAGCTGCTTTGACCCACGGTGTTCCACAAGGGTCCATTTTGGGGCTCATTCTGATTTTGCTATGTAAACTGCCCCTCAGGTCCATACTCAAAGTGCCTGTTACTATTGTCTTATGTAGTCTGGTAGCTGATTGGATGATTGGGTGGGTGTAAATTTCCTCTGTGGTGGGGTTGGGTGGGCCGCCCCGGGCTCTGCGGGGCTTGGCGGTGCTGCTGCTGCGGGCGGCGGTCCGGATGGGCCTGAGCCCCCTGGCCTTGGTGGATTCCGGGGAGCGGGGGTGCCTATTGGGGTCAGCAGGGGAGCTGCCCCCCCCCCCATTCCTTCCCTCCCCATCCCCAACTGCCTCCCTCTTCCCGCTCCATCACACCCACCCACACATGCAGGGCCTTCAGGTACAGGTGTGTCACTGAGGTGCAGGGGAGGCATTCCTCCTCTACTCATAGTCTCATAACACATACATATAGGGCTTTGGGAGTGGGCACGATATATGGCGTCCAGATTACGGTTTGTATATCCAACCTAACCTCTGGGGCCGGTGCCCACCTCTCAATTTTAAATGTAGACATTGAGGGTTCTCGGTAGGGGCCGTGCTGACACCTACTGCTTTCTGGCAGGAAGATCCATGCCCCTCCCGTGTTTTAAATGCACTTTAGAACAGCACGCAGCAACACGACATATGAGTGGGCGGAGTGAGGTATGGGGTCTTCACACCCCTGTTCTCTGTACACCATCGGGGGAGGGAGCTGGGAGGAGTTGGTAGTCTGGCCGGGGTCTGGGACGTTGGGCCTCCCTGCGGCTGCCGTGCTGGGGGCAGTCTGCTTGTCTCCACCCCAGGGAAAAGGGTAACATCTCCTGGGTCTGGGGGTTGATTGGCCCCCTGGGGCCAGTGATACCTGGACCTGGGAGTAAAGAGTATGTTTGGGGAGTGTGAATGGGTGTATAGTGTTCATTTCTGTTTGTCTCCACATTGGGCGAGCACTGAGTATTTGTATTTGTGTGCATGGGTGGGAATGTATGCTTGTGTCTGTGTGTGCCAGTTTGTCTATGTCTATGTGTCAGGTCAAGTCTCCACCTCCGCCTATCTGGGAACATCTCAGCCCCCCCCCAGGTGTGGAGGCCTGTCTCCACCCACCACACTCCCTGCCAGTGGTTGATGTCCTCAGCCGTCGGTGTGTTGGGGGTTCTCGGTGCCCGGGGCTGGGCGCTCAGGTATGTACCCGCCTCACTCCTGGCGGCTGCTTGGCGGGGCCTGGTGCCTGTGGCCGGGTCGGGCCTCGGACCTCAGGCCTCTGGGACCAGATCTCGGTTCGCTCTGGCACGACTGGCTGCCGGCAGGGCCTGCGGGCTCATCACCGCAGCCCCCTGTGGCTTCTGCACTGTGGCTGCTGGGTGACCAAACGTCTGGGGCTCTCCTCAGCTCTTTCCGGGAAGGTGGCGCGGTTGCCTCTCCTGTGGTCCTCACTGTGCTTTTTCACTCTGGAGGGGCCTGTGGATGTCCGGGTCTGGGTCTCCTCCATGCCCTGAAGCAGATCGTTACATGAATAAACCTTTTGAACTCAAGCGCGCTCACACAGGTGTACACACGGGTGCTCACAGACACAAACTGTATCATCCTTGGCTGCTACCTTAAAGCATATTGTGCACTGTCGGTCCTGCGTGCTGCTCAATAACATTCAATATTTAGTATTTACTGTTACTTACACGTATCTAGGTTGTTGTTTTGATCTCTGTATTGTGTTGTTCTCTTGTTGTTTGTTTTCTTTTTTCTTCGTTTAACAGGTGATCCAACGGATTTTCTCAGTGTCTTCTCTTATTGTCCCCCCTCCCCTTCTGTTTTTCTTTCTTTCTTTCTTTCTTTCTTTCTCTTTCTCCCCTTCTGTCTAATTGCTGTCCAATTTGTAATAACTTAAAATTTAAAAAAATAAAATAAAATAAACAATAATAGTAAAGATCAATCAAGCAGACCAATATGGCATTGCCATATTTTCTCCACTTGAAAAAATAAATCCGTTGGGCATCTTTCCTGGCCTTCAGACAACAATTCTGATTGCTAAAGTACCCAACGGCACAGGCAAAAAACAAACAAACAAACAAACAAAACCAAGTGCAAAGTATACTTACCTCTGAAATGAAACACTGATTCCTTAAAATTTTGTTTGGCTGATGTTAAAACTTGGCTTTCAAAGAATTTCCTCAGAATTCAGTCTTTTAATGCCAGTGCCAGGCAGCTCAGATCACAAATATTACTTAATCTTCTTGATCTCTGGTCTCATACTGTAAACCTCATATAAAGAGCCTTGGTATAATCTTTGATTGTGCTCAGAAATTTGATTTGATTCAATCACTTGTCAAACTTCTTGAGTTAAGACTCTTAGCTAAAGTTAGCTAGCTACAAACAATTGCTTTCCGTCAATAATCTTGAGAAGGTAATTCATGCTTTTATCACATCTAGAGTGTATTACTGTAATTCTTTATACGAGTGGGTAAGGCACAATTACCCCCAATACAGTTAAATTACTCCTTCCAGATTCCCAACTGGTAGAAAGAACATAGTCATCTATTCTGGCATTGCTACACTGGTTACCTATGCAGTTTAGGAGTCAGTCTGAAATCCTTTTGTTCACCTATAAATGCTTACAAAGGCTTGCCCCTAAGTATCTGTCATAGATATTACAGCTTTATAACTTTGAATGTTTAGGTCAGCTGTTCAGCAGCTGTTAGGACCGAACACCAGAGTGGATTTTCCTGCCACTTAGCCCTTTGTAGCCATAGCACCGAAAATCTTCCCATCTACTATAGATCAGGTCATCTGTTTCCCTAACAGAATTTAATTCTAAATTAAAAACTTTAAAAACAATGCCATTCTGAAAATGAGTGAGAAGGAATCCAATAGCCAAAGAAAAACTTAAGAAACGCTGGAGAGCCATTGCTCAGACAAGAAAGTTTGGCTCCTTGGAAGCAAAACAAAGAAATGAAGGGTGGCTCAAGACTTTTGCATAGTACTGTATATACATATAACAGATAATAATGATTAAGGATGACCTGTTTATGCAAGAATATAAATGAGTTGGTGTGGTCAGTGATATCACTGACTTCATCTGGTATTCACAGTGACGCATGAAAGGAACAGCTCAACACATGGAAAGAGATTTTTCAAGGAAATGATATTAATGTCAAAATAATGCAGAGCAGCGTGTGCTGTGCACACAACACCTAAACACTGACGTCTCCCTCATAAACAACAGAATACTGAGTCATAATTGCGTATAGTACTGAATGGAGCAACCTGCACTTAATTTGATGAAGGTTATTAGGAAAACAGTTTTATATTATCAATATATTTGTCCTGTTGCTTTCACCAGCTGCAGGGATGGGAATGAGAAGCTTTTTTAGAATCACTCAACATTTTATGATAAATATTTATTTTTAAAAACCCATATGTGGAGTCAAGCAGTCAAATTCAAATGCTTACATCACGTGTCATTTGACATGACTTTTAGACAATCAGCATCAATTATGGAAATGGAACATTTATACTGATTTTTTTTAAGAAAGGAAACTTTATTTTCTTCTCTTCTTCACCAAACATTTTATTTAATATACCAGCTGGCTGATTATTGCAGTATTAGGAGAGCTTTGACTGCCTCAGGTAAATTGTACATCTTGGAAAAGTATATCTTCATGGTCTGAACTTTCCAGTAGTGCTTCTATTTACTTATATGGTAATCCCCAGCAATCTGGCAACAGATCAGACTAAGTCAAACCCCAATTTTCAGTGGCAAACAGTATTTCTTTCAAGTCTTACAGCAGTATCTTTTTAGAAACTATTTTTTGTAAGATAGTATTAACATTTCCTCTCACATACATAAACATTTGTCATTACAGCTTATATCAGTTCACCTGGGGACACTTGCTGTGTTTAAACCTTTAATAATCACCTTTTTTGTTGTTGTTGTTGTTGTTTTAAAATATAACTTATAACCACAGACACCACATTCTAGATATTTTGCAGTAAATGAAGCAATATTTGTAACATGAACATAACCGGGGACTAAAGTGTAGCAGAGAAGCATGGGGAATAGAAGTACTTAAAAATAAGTCACATAATAATGTTTTGGGAGTGCCAGTAGATTTTATTTTATTTTTTGTGGATTTAGCCAACTAAATTCAACAAGATAAAAAGAGATATAATATCTGTATGGCTGATTTCAAACCTCTAGACCAAGGGGTCTCAAACTCAAATGAGCCGCGGGCCACTTCTGGCACCGTCATCTCATTGGAGGGCCACTTTAGTGTCCAAGTAGTACAAAAAAAACCAAACACGAAAACACCCACTAATATTTCCTAAAATGTAGTGTTTTGTTTGTTTTATTTAATTCCAAATATTGTGTAACAAGACAAAATTGCAAACATGAATGCATTTTTTTCTCACTCTTAATTATCTGAAGCCTTTCAGTTTCATTTGTCATATGCAAGTTAGCACAGGGTCAACATTGCAATGAAATGTATTTGACGAGCAGAAGACAGTCACTCAGCAGTATAGTACAGTATAGTACAGTAGTTTCATTGAACTACCAAATAAACAGCTCTTTCTGGTACGCTCTTTCTGGCCAGACACGTGGAAGCACTTTTGCTACAATTTTGTTTGTATTTAACAAAATAAAAATGCAGGCATAAGCGTACACATTAGTTTTCGACTGCAAGTGAAAATTGTTTTCTTTCCAAATAAATCTGTCACTGAACTAACACAGCCAATCTCTCAACATGTTTGCACTCTCTTGTTACCTCGGCTAGGTCCGCGGCTCCGAACCGTGGTAAGGAGACCTCTGGCTAATACTTTGGGTTCCGTGTCGGCTCGTAGCCG
>VUQG01040613.1:0-29303 GCA_015106755.1 Etia nguti
CAAAACATACAAAATGTGAGCATTTCTGTATTAGGTCGTGTACTTGCCCGCAACAGAATCCGAATGAAACAAATCTACAGAGTACCTTTTGAAAGAAACAGTGAACGTGTAAAACAGCTGCGATATGACTATGTGCAGGTAAGCTATAGTATCATTGGTACTGAATCTGGAAGTGCATACTGTAGTGCTGTGCATGTGCCTGCTGTGCTGAATTTGTTTTGTCTTGTCTAGAGAGTGATGGAGCTAGAGGCAGATGCCATGGGTCATGAGCAGTTTTTTGTGGATGAGGCTGGTTTTCACCTCACTAAGACAAGGAGACGTGGCAGGAACATTATTGGACACCGTGCCATAATCAATGTCCCAGGACAACGTGGTGGTAACATAACTATGTGTGCAGCTATAAGTCAAAATGGTCAACCCTAAGTCAACCCTGGGCCCATATAACACTGCACACATTATTACATTCCTGGACACCTTACATGACATGCTCACTAATGTTCAGAGACCAGAGCAGACCAGATACGTCATCATATGGGACAATGTTAGTTTCCATAGGGCTGCTTTGGTCCGCAACTGGTTTACAGATCACCCACTCTTCACTGTACTCAACCTCCCCCCATACTCTCCATTCTTGAATCCAATTGAAGAGTTCTTCTCTGCCTGGCGCTGGAAGGTCTATGACCGTCATCCCCATCAACGCATAGCCCTTTTACAGGCAATGGAGGAGGCATGTGGGGATATTGACCAGGCATCATGTCAGGCCTGGATACGCCATTCCAGAAGATATTTTCCCCGGTGCCTTGGACCAGAGGACATTGCATGTGATGTAGACGAAATTTTGTGGCCGGACCCAGAGAGACGACACGATGTAGACTGATTTCTTTTTTTTCCTCAGTGACATTACTATTTTGTTTTGACTTGGAAATAAACACTTGTGTTTGTTTTGATGTGTGTGAATAAACACCAGTACTTGAAGTTTGGATCCCTCTATGTTTACGGACCTATGACAAAAGTATGACCTCAAACTGGCATAGCCTACCTTGTGCACAGAGAAAGCAAAAGACAGATGTGTTTTTTATTCATACCATCAGTGTGTAGTTGGTGCATTGTGTACTTATTAATGTGATGGCTTGTGTTAACTGTTTGATACGAAAATAAAATTTTTACGAAGGTTTGGAGAGTTAAGCAAGGTTTATTAGCTTTTGCAAGAAAACTACAATGTTTTGCTGATTTGGTGAAGGGTTTTCTTATTTGTGTGTAGAGGTTTGCAAAAATAGCCAATAGTTACAAAAAATGTGCTTAAGCCATCAGAAAAAACTGTAATCAAGTGCATTATCTATCATACAAACATGGCTAAAGACTGATTGAAATGTAATAAGAACATTTATTTTATTAATTGACTGACATAAATGTTTGAGGTATGTGTTAGCAGTGCACTTATTAAAGTATATAGCCTACAGGGACTGTTTAACTCACATTCATGTTTTGTGAACACATGTATTTTTTTTCAATTCGAATTGTTATTTTTGCAATAGTCAGTAATATTACTGCACAGGTCTGAACAACAAACATTGTTTGCTGCCCAAGATCACCAGTCTAACCACACATCAGATCTTATTCAGCCACAGTGGGCAAAACTGGGTGACAGTGAATCACAGCAGTAAACTTTAAAACAGTGAAAAATCTTTCGGGGTAAAGTGACCCACTGCTACCACCACAGGATGTGCCAAGTGCGTCACGTAGAGAAAACCAGCAGCACAAATAGATCTTCACACACTTTGCTACGATGGAGCCACTACTTTCCAAGGAGCCCACAGTTGCACAACTGTGCCAAGAAGTATTGCCATTTATTTTTATGTCCCTTAAAACAAACAAAGGGGTAGTGTCTCAAAGTGAGGGCAGTCTGCGGCCGTCTGTGTTTTGGCATCTGCTATATGTGGAACTAAGTGTGTTTTATAATCACTTTCTGCAAGGTTGTGATTTTGAATGTTGTGTCAAGTTTTCTGGGAAAATTCAGCGGTTGTGTGGGCTAACACTGGTCCAAAGCTGTATCCAAAAACTATAACGTGACCAAAAAAAAAAACTGTAGAAGTTTCAAAACGGAGCTTTCTCAGTAAAATAACGGCTGTTAGTTATCTGAAAATTTACTCTATGAAAAAAAAGACCATCATCGCACGCTTGTTGTGCAAAGTGGCACCCTAAAACACAAAGTTTTGTCCAAAAGCGTAACTGGTAGAGATAGTTCACTTACGATAAGGAAAGCCACAAATGCTCAAACGTGTGAAGCTGCTGTTATGAAAGCAGCTGCCATTTTGACCAACTTGTTTTGATTCATTTTAAAGTAAAGTAAAAATTAGGATTTATTTTATTTCCTACGTTCTCTCTTACACTGTATCTTTTATTTTTCCATCTTGCTTTAAAAATACACTTTTGTTATTATTTTTTTCAGTTTTCTTTTTTATATAACAAGTGATATAGAGTGTACTGTGGTTTGTAGGATGGTATACGACATATGGAAAATACATTATTTCAGGTAACCGGTAGTGGGACGTCACGCCTTCTGACTATGCTGCAAATTCTTAAATAAGCCGTACAAGTTAACACAGCCTGAAGATATGTTGGAGGATATTCTTCCAACTAAATTTAACACCAGCTATGAAAAGGTTTATTAAGTTGTTTGTGACCCACAGCACCTGAAACTACCCAAGTCCTTCCTATCATATCTTTAGGTTAAGTGTCAAACCAACATGAGTAAGCTAAATTTGGCAAACAGCAAGCCTAACTTATAATATATTTAATTTATTGTATTTTATAATACATTTGTTCCAGAAAAGAGTTCTACATTGTCAAACATTTTTTGTTATTTATTCATTTTACTTTTTCCCCCCACATCACAAAGCTATGACATCACAACGTGATCGGTCTGTTTCAATGTTGATCCTGGACCAACAATAATTATGATGATGCAGGAACAATCTAGACCCATCTTGACACAATCAAGAAATTGATTCAGAAAACTGAAGTATTTCCTTGAGCAGTTTTTTTCCTCTCAAGAATCTTCTTCTCTGCCTTCAGCATTCCAACCAAACACTTCCCAGCAGAACACAAATGTAATGCATTGTCTCTAGCGCTATCAGTGCCCTCATGTGGGCCAGCATTACCGTCTTTAGTTTTTGATCTACTAAACAAAATCAGAGATTATCTTAGTGTTAGGATGCCTTTAAGATACATTTCCAAAAATGGTTCCAAATGTTGCCCTTAAGTGGTTGACATTTAAGAACTAAGAATCCTTTGTAGAGAAACGCCACTATATCAGCACATGATGCTGACCCTGTTTTTATTTCATGGCTTACAGCATGAGCATTATGTAATTAATGTGTTCATTATCATTATTAAGAACACATTAATGATTAATTACACAATAAACATGTTGGGTAAAGTGTACAATTAATGATTATTATTATCCTTAGTAACAGAACTTGTATAGGCAAGTTCTATTAAAGTCTATATTTAATGATTAATCATCCTTAAATTAAATAGGTAAGTTCTGTTCCACTGCTGACATGAGACAGTTTAAATGCAGTCCTGTGAATCATGGTGCACCTGTTCTAGTCATCGTCTCAACACTCCAGAACATGTTGCTTGGCTACATTATCTCACTGCGGGTATTTGACTCACCCCAGAAACTGTTTATGAGTTTGAAAGTGAAGCGGTCTCTTAAAACAGTGAGCGCAGCATTGATAATGTTATCTTTATAATGACGAAGTGCAACTAATTTTCCTTATTCTCTCTATTTATATTATGATCATTTGTTACTCATTCCCGCTATTGCAAGATCCTCATGATTTCCCCTTGAACACCGTCCAAACCAAAACCGCGTCAATGAGGTAATAGCCTAAATATTTGAAGCAGTGAAGTCACCCATCCTTCAGCTCTCAGTGAAAAACCTCACCCAGTAGCTGACATCAGTAGTCTGATTTTAAATAACATTACATTTCTTTTTGCTTCACTGGACACTGCTGCACCTTTGCTTAGCCAGTGATCACAGACTGCCTAAAAAGAGCCAATCATCCACAGAGCCCCCCCCAAATAGCTGCTGATTCACTACCCACAAATGACCATTTGCTTTCTTCAGCTACAACTAACCATCATTCCACTTAACCCCAAAGTGGTACCAGGAAGCTCAGATCTAAAACAAGGAAGCTGTAGGAAATGCAGGCTTACTTTTAGACTCAAAAAGACAAAACAGAGAGCCGGGGCTTCAATCAGATCAGGCACTGTTATCAAAATCTTGCTATTATCTCAGGCGGGGGAAATAAACCTCCGCCCCCCGTCTTCCCGTGTCACAAGCCAGGATGTGGGGAGGTTTTTGAACAGGCTAACTTGCACGTAAGAGACTATTCAGAAAATATGGTCGGATTAAAAAAATAAAAAAAAAAACAGAGAGAGAGAGAGAGAGAGACCGGGCACTACAGCTGTCATGAGCAACAGCTACGGAATTTCTTGTCAAATATTTCTGCCTGGAGCTCTACTTTAAAACCACTGACATATCTTATCTCCATATATCACAGTAAGTGTATACTGCTGACAAAATCGTGTTCCAGTATACAAACACAAACAATGTTAAGGCAAAAAACAATAAAGAAAAGAAAAAAGCCAACATAAACAAAAAAGCAGATCTCAAACTAAGCGGCCAATCTCTGAAGTAAAACAACAGCATAAACAATAGAAATATGCAGGCTATTTAGAGTTTCACCTTAAACTGAATGCACAACTGCATGCAAATTAATTTTTCATCACTTTCAGTATGTTAGCTACAATTTAACAGTCGTCGACACCAACTTTTCCGCGAGTGGGCAGAGGGTAAAGCAAACTAAAAATGTCAGCAGTTGGTGAAACGAATATATTCTAGCTTTTAGGGAAACTTACCTAAAGTTGAGCTAATGCAGGAACCTTCATTCGCTCTTCTTAAATTACTGTACTATTTCTGCGTTTCTGTCGCTTCACTCCAGTCATCTGTCTGACAGCAGAACAATCTGCTGACCACGCCCACTGCCCGGAAACCAATCAGAGCGCTTAACCAGAAATGATTCTCTAAGCACTAGCCTTCGATAGATGGATAGATAGATGTCACTGATCATCATTGATGTTTAACCTCAGTGGCAGGTGGCTGACGTAGAGCCACTTTAAACTGTTTAATGCTGTCCCACTTTTGTTATGATGTGGTTTTACATGCATGCCTCTATTTAAAGATATACGTGTGAGGGTGTATATCTTTACTTACAGATGACCGCACGGGTGTCGCTGCATTTCAGAGGGTATTGTCATGAAGTACAAAATGAAGCACTCACAGTTTCAGAGCAATCCAACGTTGCTCTGTTGATTCTTGTTGTACACATAGCCTATAAATTGAGTCGACTTACTCTGCAGACATATATATATATATATATATATTTTTTTTTTTTTTAATGAGCTCTGAATTGAAGATGTTTCATAGATAATAGACACATATAATTTACAGAACAAATGTCACACTTTCATCAGAGGACACATGTAGATGGAGGGCACTGGTTTCATGCATTTATCTGACATTTAAACCCCAAAAAAGTACCTAATTTAACCGACTGTTCGCATAATTGTCGTGTCATTTAATTATACCAATCTGCAGTGCTTCAATTTCAGTGTCAGTCAAGTCATCAGGATATTATCCCTTTACACTAACAAAACAATAACGTTTTAATTGCACAGTTTACGGAGTGGAAAGTGCAATGAATCAGTTCCTTTTCGTGCAGGAAGTTGTACATCCAAATCTATTTTTACAAACCTTTTTCCCTGGTGTCCTTATTTAAAAACAAAACCAAAAACATTTCGTTCATAAAATATATTACAGTAATTACAAAGACACTTTATTCCAAGTACACTGTACTTCAAGTGAAGTCAAATAAAAAAGTCACTGGGGCCCCCTGCTGGTCATACTTATAATTTCAGTTAAAACAGTACAGTGTAACTCCTTAGGAGAAATGTTATAACTGTGTATAACAGGCATAAAAATTATGATGTGATTTTCAAGTTATAGTACATGGCAGAATATTTACAAAAATAATATTTACATATTCTATCAGTTACTAGTGTGCATTCTCAGATATTGTCACCTAATCTGATTATAACCCCCAATGGACACCTCCACATGGATTTCCAAAGAGAAAAAAGTTGGTACACTTTGACTCCAATATAACACAGTCTTAACATCTCCCTCACCAGGAGCCCAGTAGCACAGCATATGGGGTTGCTAGTTTGTGTTCCTTTTCACCCGAGACTCTGTAGATTCACCCTGTTTACCCAGAGGATATTTTAATGTGACTGTGGGTGGAGTCATGTTTGTCTGTCAGCGCAGAAAGAGGAACTGAAACTTGATGAATGAAACTCAAAGTGTTCCCTAATTACACAGAATGATTGCTGTGTACAAAGAAAACAACACACAATCACCTCGGTCTCTGGGTCGCCTGAGTCTTCTGGTACGTGTAAATATATAAAAAATAACAAAATAAAATAATCAGGTGACTTTTGTTACTATCCCTGTTTTTATGTTTCCAAATGTTGCACCCCACTGCAGGTTGAAGGCACCATCATGTGAATCTGTCCATTTGCTTCATAAAAATGAGCAAAAACATTAAAATGTCCTCTGTAGTTGGTCTCTAATTTCACAGAATATGAACAACAGTGCAGGGGCATCTTTCCCAGATCAGTGGTCGGAAGTTTCAGGGAAGAGCCCCACTAAAAGTGACTATGGGCAGGCAGAGGAGGGAGCAGAAGGTCGGGTGGAGCGGCTGGATTTGAGCAGAGGCCTGGAATTTTCGTAGCCTCCAGTCGGTGGTGCTGTCAGGTTTGTAGCACACTGATATTTCACACCTAGATGATACAGAAGGAGACATATGGTTAGAGAAAAACAAACATTTGCAAGGACTGTGTACTGTAAGTGGGTTTTGTCATTTCTGTGTACGTTTCCTGAGAGGAAAGAGGGCTGTGGTGATGCAGCCGAGCAAGAAACTGCTCTGAGAACAAAACAAGGACTAAAATCTACTTTGTATGTCTTTGTGATTCTAAATGATTTTTTTCTGACAAATGATTCTTCTAAAAAAAAACAAAAAAACCCAAAAGCTGTGTCTTAACATATGATTGTGTTACCAATTAGATATGAAACAACCTGTCTTCATTAGCTAATAATAATAATGTATACTTTATTGATCCCCGTGGGGAAATTCCTCTCTGCATTTAACCCATTCACTCAGTGAAGCAGTGGGCTGCCATTGGGCGCCCGGGGAGCAGCGTGTAGGGACGGTACCTTGCTCAGGGGTACCTCAGGGTAGCCGCTCAGGGGAATCGAACCACTGACCTTCTGATCACGGGGCCAACTCTTTACCTACTGAGCTATCCCTGCCCCTATCCCTGAGCTACCATCACATATAGCTTCTTTCCAGTTTCTTTTAATTTTGGTGCACGTGTTTATTTTCATTCCAAACCTGGTGACACTCTGTAGTATCTTCTTCTCATCCTGGTCCAGGCACACAGCAAAAGTTGTGTTTTCAACACCGCTGACCTGCACCTTGTCCACCTTCACCTCGGTCACAGTCAGCTGCTGCAAAGGTGATGAGCGGAGCAAATTGTCACGAATAGACATTTTACCAAAAACCAACAAGACTTCACGAAAAGGAAATCATTTTTAAACAATACGCACAACTTTTACAGCTCGTCCGAGCTGCATTGAAAGCAACTCAGACGGGTTCAGTCATCTAATCAGGTCTACATTTTGAGGTTAAAAACTCTTATAAATAAAAGCTCCAAACACAAACTAGGTTAACACACCAACATACAGTGCTGCAAAACAATACTACTGCCAAAGCACACACCAGCAAAAGAAATGTGTTCTTGTTTGAGTGTTGTGGCTTTCTGTTCCATCACGGCGTCAGACAGAAAACGGTTCCCATACGTGCTTGCGCGTGTGAATTGAGATATTCAGTCGAGATTTTGAGATGAAATCGAGTGGGTATCGAGGACTACATCTTCAGTGACAGCTATGCTACAAAGCTGTTTGCGAATGTAGATTGGTGCTGCACTTTCTAACCACAAACCACCAAGGCAGACTGATATCACGTATTGCTCACCTGGTTGTAGCCCTTCTTGCATTTCCCATTCTGTCTCTTCAGGACTTCAGTCATCGTCAGCTGCAGGCACTCCATCTTTGAGTCTGATAGAGATCATTTTAGGTCAATTAAGAATACACTTGAACATCTGACAGATTTTGTTCATTTTCACCTCGAGCATGTATCAAAACAGCTTAGATTAGAACACTAGCTTGAGCAATATGGGAATAAGAAAGTAAATGATTCGAATTGACAGTGAACAATGGAATGTGTTTCCCTGAAATGAAATCGTCAACAGACATAACTTTTAATGGTAAGCTCAAAGAGTTACATACCTAGCTCCTCAGGATTCTTGCATGCTTTGATTAAGTTAACTGAAGTACAAACTTTGGTTTCTCGTTTCCACTGACTTCTGCCGCTAATTACAACCTGAATGAGAGAAAAAGTAGTGTAAGATTATGGCTCTTTTACGGGGAAAAAAACACCCAAAACACTTGAGATTTTGGGAGATGAGAAAAACAGATATGATCATGACTGCTGCCAGACCACTGTGACGATTTTGAAAGACAAAGAGATATCGCTTTTACCAATTTCTAATGGTTCAGACCACATGACCACAAAGACCAAATCTTTGTGTGAGTCTTTGTGCTTTGTCACAGAAGTTTGATGCGTCATCTCCTGTGACTCAAAAAGTGACTGTATAACTCAAACCAGTTCTTAAGGCGGTTTGAGTTATAACCCTGCACTAAAAGGTTTTTTTTTGTTTTTCTCCTGATAAAATGGCATAATTACAAATACACTTTGTTTATAACGCAGCTTTATGAAACAAATTTTAATTAGGGATACAACCCGAACACCATCCTACCTTGTTGTACACAACTTCCAAAGTTAGAGGGACTGCTTCTCGGTCACCATCAATACCAAAACGTTTACTGGCAGCACCTACAGAAAGAAAGAAAAGCACACGTACACACATAAAGTGTTAATCTACGGTACTTAAAAGGGCTACAAAAAAAAAGTCTCTACAAAATATTTTTAAATTTACTTTCTGCTGAGGAAAAAAAGACATTTGTATACTTTAGCCACTGTTGTCATAAGTTTTTACGTAATGGAAACAAAGGGTAGGTCATTTGCACAGTAACTACCAGATAGAGGACATAAAAACATTTCCCTCAACTTTTACTTCTCCAAAGAAATTAAAAATCAGAAGTGCAAGTAGTGTTGACAAGTGAAACTTGAAAAGTAGAAGTGAATCATGATGTAAAAAAAGCAGATGTTCCCCTACTATAAATTTAGTAGTCTCAGCCTCATAATAAATGATAATCCATGTCACTGTAAGGAAATCTGGACAGACTGCTAGGCTATGTATAAATGCATATGTTTGATGCATGCGTCTCACTTACCCATGGCCTTGATGGCTCGCGTTCCTGCAGCGTGACCCAACTCCAGGGAGTGGACGAACACCTCAGTCCTCCGCTCTCCACAAGCTAACGTCAACTACAAGACCAAAGTTCCTCTGTTATTCACTGAATGTGAAACTGTGTTTTGTTGTTAATGAGTAGCAGAGTACCATTCTCTGATACTGAAAAAAACTTGTGAATGAAGTTGCAAGAAAGGGGAACAAAAAGTCAGCATTTTAAGTTTTAACGTGTAACCAACCTCAGCCTGATAGAGCTGGATTAGAGTTGGCCGGGCAGCATAGCGGCAGTAGTACAGGACCAAGTCGGCCAGGATGGGTAGACGCTGCTCATATGAGCTATCGTAGGACTCGGACTCTGTTTTTGAGGTTTGCTGCAGCAAAGAGTTTATGATACATGGTGAAATTCTTTGTTGGATAAACAGGAATAACAGACTTTAGGATAGCTTTGGCTTGGCAGTGGAAAAGTTATACTACAGTTATACCTGGCATACGATGTTGGCTGGCAAGTTAAGCAGGCTGAGGGTGTTTCTTTCGTACCAAGGATCCAGCATGCCAAGGAGATGGGCAATGTCATTAGTACTGTCCCCTATGCCCATGTGGTCCTGCACGAGCAAAAGTGTGAATGTTTCATCTTACTCTTAAAAAAAAATTCATGAATAATATTCTGTTGTTTGACTTTGACACTGTAGTCATTTTGAATTTGCCCTTTCTTTTTATCTACAACTCAGGTAGCTTAGTCTAAACTAGACCTTGTGCCTTGTATTTGATATTAACTTGGGGCATTGTTGCACTTACATTACACAGCGATGTTCCCTTTGAAGCTCCAGGTTGAAGCAAAGGACTAGAACCTCTCCGAGCTCCTATTCCTGCAGAGTCTTTCTTCACTGGCACAAAGTAGAACTGAAGGTTGAAAGCCCTGCTGAGATGTGGACATGCAGTCTCCTTTCTCCTGAGGTCATTGTATGCTCGGGCCACCTTCCCCGCTACATGATCAGCACCAAATACCACCACCCTCAGCGTAATATTCTTAATGTCTTCGTCACTGCTAAGAATGGGCCTCCTTCGGAAGCAGACATGTTTAAGGGTTTGACTTTGTGGCTGGAGTGAGGGTTCAGGACTACGTAGTCTGACCTGCTGGGGCAGGGAGTTGGAACGCTTCTCTCGCACCACAAAAAGGTCTTTAGATTCAGTGTTTCCTAAACTTTTGGCCCGGGAAAGGGGGCTCTTGGGTTTGATGAAAAGCCGGTAGAAGTGTTGGCTTAGTCGAGCTGAACTTTTCATTGACTTTGGTGAACATTTTTCAGCGACAGGAGAGGAGCAAATGTAGTCATCAGAATCTTCAAAGTAGTCACTATCAGCTCCAGAGGTGATAGAAAGAAGGGAGGGAGCGTAGGATTCTGAGGCTACAGACAAGGTGGAGAACATGGAGTCTTTGGATGTGGAGGAGATCGTGGAGAAGGTAGAGGCACGATGGCTGTTGCGGTAGTCACTAGGGATGATAGATATTGCAGAAGATTCAACACCATGCTCCTCCTCGTCTTTGTCTTCTTCCACATCTATTTCTGTCACATACCTCTCGTCATCAATATCACCTTCTTCTTCCTGCTCATTAGTGGACAGGAAGCCAGTTTCATGCTCCAAAAGGGTGTTCAGAACATCTGCAGGAAACAGAATATACATCATACTTTGGTAGAAAATAATATTTAAATTTAGCCATCAAAACAGAGAGAAAAACCCCCTGCTGAAAGAGCCAGGAAAAACTATCCTTAAGAGATTGATTTACAAATTCTCTGCTAGCTAATAGGAGAAGTAGAAGTTGAGTTCATTACCAAAGTTATCTTTTTCCCAGTTAAACATGTAACATTTAGCTGTGGGCAGTGGTAGCGTCTGCAACATTCCTAAGAGAAGAGCAAAATAACAGACGGATTAGTGCCATGTAATACACTTCCAACCTCCCAGTTACCAAAACCAGCCTTACCATCAGACTTCCTTCCATTGGAAGCAGGGATCTTCATCATCTCCCTGAGTTTCTCCAGTCCCTGGATGACATGACTCCGCCCCTTCAGTGGTTCACTCATGGTAGCAGCTGCCTCTAAGACATCGCTTACCAAGGAGTAGATCTCCTCCAGCTCATTCACAGGTTTTGCCTGCAAAAAGTCATGATCTCATATTGATCTCATATTGATCTCATATTGGACAGTGCAGTTTTTGACCATGTGATGTCATAACATTTTCCTTTAATAAATACTTATAGACTTCCAAACTACAGTAACCATCTCAGAGTTTAAATCTTGGAATGGAACCACAAAGCAAATATCTCACATCTTGAAAGCATTCGTCAAACATAACACTACTGACAACCAACTGCATATTGATATCGCACATGTGTTCGAGTCTTTTTCTCTTTTATTCAGTTCAGTTTAGCAATGAACATCTTTGTATTCAAACTAAGACCTGCCAACAGGGAGAGCCAAGATGAAAACTACATTTATCTAACCATCAAAACCCATTAAAAAAAGGCATGCACTTAAGTCTTTGTAGCTTTATGTAACCAATGTAATGTCAGAAATTCAAGGTAAAGATGGTTAATGGTAGATTAACATATTCATTCATGTTAGGTTTAGAGTACACTAAAAAGACTTTTTCCTGTTAGCTGTGGGTTAAAAATGAATTAAATATCTTACTAAAAGAAATTAATATAGTTACAATGAAACAATAATGCAGTGTGATTATTTATCTTGCAAGAGAATAAAAAAAAATAACTATAACAAAATGTGTGTTTTGTACTACCACAAGGACACCACAAAGTTTCCCAGCTTTTTACAATCAATATTTGCAAAAAAGTACATTCATCACACTTACCTGCAGAGTTCTGTGGATTGTGTGCAGAGGGTACTTGGTGCCTAGTGTGGACTGGAAGGCGTGTTTAATCAAAGTGATGTAGGTTTCTCTCTGTGAGTGCTGAACGCAGCTGAGCTGCTCAGCCACTGAAACAAAGTCGGCAGGAACTTCACTGGGGTTCATCAGCAGCACAGTCCTGTCAGCAACACGGAGTGTTAGAGTAAAACCTTGACTTGTACACAATGTACACAATGTATACACTGCTACACAGGACAAGGTGCAAACAGGATGCTATGGTCATGATGAGGTTTGGTGGGTAGAAAAGGGGATGGAAAGGGATTTTCAAAGTACTGAGATGACACATAACACATAGTGCCATTAAGTATGGCACTTCTAGTTTATTTTTGTTGTTACTTTACACGTAGAATCAGATAAATGCAATGTGAATGGCTGTGCAACTTGTTTTTCACAAGAAAGCAGAAGGTGCAAAGTTAACCCACCGAAGTGAACTAAGCATACACCATCCTCTGAATGCAGTGCTTCAAAGGTAGAGGAAAGCACATTAGACGCATTGTGCTTATGCAGCATAGGACCTTTGCAAATGCAGATGTCAGAATATCACCAGCACTTGGATCAAAACAGTCACTAGTTGTGGCTAAATTGTATTTTTTTTTTTTTTGTAAATGCCATTTCTTTCTACATAGGCACATGCTTAAAATGTATATTCTATATTTTTACAGTCTTTAACATAGTGAGCAGTGACATAGTGAAGACCTACATGGTTTTTGAGCACTGGATGGATGTGTTCAAGCCCTGCTCGTCCCTCACCAGTCTCTGAAAGGAAATTCCTGTTTGAAAAACAGAATACAAACATTTGAATTGACACCAAAAAAAACATGACTACAGTAAATGTTGCGGTGGAATCACTGGAGGTGGATGAAGGGTAATTGGTGAACAAATTATTAATGAATTATTGAATTATTAATATTGTTAAGCAGTAAAATTAGTAAATGCTGCTCAATGAACAGTTAAAGTCAACTGAAATGAATAAATGAGGAAGGGGTACCTCTGGCTGTGACCTTATCCTAACAACAAATACACACCAACAAAATACACCAGTTAACACTCATTCACAAATCTTTAAGATATCTTTTGTTCTTTTGTTTTTTTATCTTTTGAAATACCTTTGACCATTCAGCTGAATTTCAGAGTAAGCACTCATTTGTGGTTTCTGCTTTCTGTAAATGCTGACACTACATCCGCTTTCAAACAATATCCAGTTAGAATGAAGAAGTTTCTCTTAAACCTGAAACCTCGTCATCATCCTGTCGCTGTCAGGTGTACACGCTACAAGCAGAGCTCTTTTTTTCCAAGTGCTATCCTAAATGCATTTCTTTGACTTATCACTAGGGGGAGTACAGTTACAACAGGTGGATAAGCAAGAGGTATAATAAGCTTAGTATGTGTAAGAGGAAAAGATGTGTTAATTAAACAGACACATAAAGAAGAGAAGGACCACAAAAAATAAACAAGATTCTCCATATTTACCTGGGGCCTTCATTTCTAGCTGTATTGTGGAGAGAAGCTTTTTACACACACTGCAGTAAGGTTCAGGCCATGTGAGGAAATGGCAAAACACGTCCATAGCTTCCTCCAGCAGGTCTGTGTTATCAGTGCAGTACGGTGTCTAAGACCAAAGCACAAAAAGATGTTTTACTCTACAGGAGCTCTGTAGACAGACCAACAACATACTGAAACTATGATTATCATAATTGGTCATAACTCAATTATACTTCATGGAATTGATTTCTGTATGAAGCTTCAATCTGGAAGCTTTGAAGCATAACTCAAACTATTACTCTGTTTTATATAAAACCTTGATGAATTATTTGAATAACTTGTTATTTATATATTGAACAACTGTTCCAATAAGGAAAGGCAATTTTCTTTTGGGGCAACTGGCTGATTAACAATCATAATTTGATCCAGAGGGATCAGAGAATGCTTTTAATTAGAACCATTTGGCCCATTAAGTGGGAAGTATTAGTTCATAAGAGGTGTAAATACAAAGCAATACAAAATTGTTCTTTTCAGTTCTGCTCTTTTTTTAATTACATGAAATATATTAAATATCTTATTACCATGTTTGGGTCATTATACAGTACTACAATGGTTTGTTTGTTTGTATATTACAAAAAAATATATAAAATAAAATATTTAGCAAGAAAGAATAAACGGATAAATCAAAGGTTTTCTGTGGGCATGATTTCTGAATGATGAAAAGGCTTCTTTTCAAACCTTTCATTGTTACGGTTTCTAGCATTATGCAATTATCCTGTAACTGCTTGAACATACGTCACAACGGATTGAATTGAGAAACTAACTGAACTTTAAGGTGGAGAAAGCTCATACCGTCTTGGAACACTCTGAATGCTACTGAGAGGTGAAGAAAGGTCACATATTTTGATAACATCTGTTTGTAGACAATCTGTACCTGCAACAGCGTGGAGGAGAACATGATAGCGAGTGGAGCCACCAGCTCATACTGACACTGCTCCTGAACCTGATCGCACGAACAGATGAACACACAAGAGAAGAGCGACATAAAGCGAGTAAGCATTAGTTAATGTCGACTTTTGATTATTACAGCATTCATTCATCAGTGAGGCATTAATACATCTTTGCTCCTTGTCCTCTCACCTCTCGGGTCTTCCTGATGATCTGCTGTAAAAGGATGATGAAGTTGTCCGGATCTCTCTTCACCAGCTCCTCCAGGCTCCAACGGTTCATTGACTGTCCCACTGAGCACATCAGCACTGCAATACATGCATTTTTACAACTATAAACAACATATATGCTTGACATTCTCACATATTTAATATCTAATGCTACGATTCTAATTTTTTTTTTTACATATTTTTTAGTAGCCATCAAACGTACCCCACAGTGTTAATGAAACAAGGCACTGGACAATATTGTGCTAGGCTCTGACACTGGTTTGCAAAAACACACAACAGCTTTTATGAAGTCTCAAGCTGTCACTTCTGGTGTGTATCATAGGTGTGTTTTATCACCTTTTGTTCACTGTTTCACTAAGGATGTTTGCATATGTACAAATACGACAGGATGGATTTCCTGTTGTTAGAAAAAAAAATAAAAGACAAAGAAGATAAGACCTCGATTTAAAAGATTTATTTTCCCACTAGGTTATTCACAAAGGCTAATTTGGTAGAAGTGCGGTTGGCAAGCCCCAGATAATCAACGAGCATTTTATCAAAAGTCTCGATTTAAAGCTTTTGCTATACATAATAATGTTAAGGAGTTGTGCTGTTTTCTGTTACAGTGTGAAACAGAAACCTGAATAAAAACAACAAAGTAGAGCTGTGAATACAGTATTTCAAACCACACCGATCTGTTTTCTTTTTGAGTGTGGTGTATCACAGTCACAAAAACAACTGAAAATGCCACCCGACTCCTCACAAGCATGTTATTTCGATCTGATCCCTCGATCTCTCTGTGACTTAGATTGCACGTCAATCTAAGGAATTAAAACTTTAGCAGTCAAACACAAATGCTGTCCTATAAACAGGCCAGTTGCTAACGCATGGCCTTTGCATCCAAGAGCGCTATCTAACATCTCTAAAAAGCAGTGCGCTATTTGCATCATGATCACGCCTAACCACTTGGGAGCTGTAGTTTTTTGTTTTTTTAATATTGCTGGTTATGGGAATACAGCTGCCTGTTTTGAATGATCCTGTTAAGATCCAGAATGTAATACATCAGTGCTTCAGCAGACGGCTAGTGCTCAACATGTGGGAGTGTACATGAATGTAGCACATTATATATCCCTGGAAGTTTATCTGGTCAAGGCATTTAAAAAATAGGTCACGTTTTAAATGCCAAAATCACATCATCACCATCGATCAGTTTGCACAGGTATGCGTCATTCTATCTGACACTGGTTGACGTGCGGAGGCCGATGCCAGTTTGATCTTCCGCCCTGTTTTTATACTCTGCACCACAGTATCTCCTGCTTCTGATGCCTCACTCACACGCTGCGGTCTGTACCACCACTTCCTCCCAGCTGTCTATTCACACAACTTCCTTCAACACCCAATAGTATGCTCCACCAATGATCTTCCAGCAACAGTGTCATCAACAAGCAGCTCAGACTCGTCTGAGCGTCTGTCGCACACAGTCCCTGTGTTAAGAGCGCGTGAACAAACAACTTTTTCTGTCAACACCACATGTTACACATGTCCAAATATGCTTGCTAGAGGTTGATACTTCTGAGAAAATGTGGTGCCTTTACCTTCCTAGAAACAGAATTTTGACCCCACGCTGCCTGTAATGAACGATTTCTGAAATATTGTATGGCACTTTAGACAGAAAAACCTGCTGTAAGCAGATAAAACTACAAAACTTACAACAAACATATTAACAAGAGCCGTGATCAATGCCGTGATATGATTTCATTAATTAGAGCTGTCGGCATTTGTGATGGCTCCGCCGCACATTTTGTCCGAGTAAACTATTCCAGTGAACCAATACAAGGCACAATACAAGGACCTGAAGTGAGTGAACTGCAGCCAATAAAAAGGTCAGTTTATTAAGCTGACAGCTGCACCTGAGACAGAATGAGCTGAGACCAATATAACTCCATATAACGAATATAACGATTATCTCTGTGCATACAGAATTCACACCCAGACTCTGTGTATGAAACTCTGAATCAACCTCCTTCTGGCTTAATCTCAGAATAAAAATAACAAAGATTAAAAGATATTTGCAATATTTGGTGCAGTGACTGACAAAAACAAGTGATGTGATTTTGATGCCATGGCAGATAGGAGTGCAACCATGCATTTGCTCTGTACATCTCTAAAAAGATGCACATTAAAAAAATGGTGCTGTAAAATTCAAAAGATGGTGTGTGTCCAAGAAAAGTTTATTAAGGCTTCACAGGATCAGCTGTCTGATTATAACCTTCTTTTACAACCAGATCTTAGCGGTGATCCTATAAGTCCTTGGTAAAACTGCAGGATCTTACCGTTCCAGTGGTGTGCTGCTGTGGGACTTTGCCTCAGTCCATCCAGACACCTATCCAGAGCATGCTGGATCCGGTCCTCTGTACAAGAGGTGTGCTGCATATTCACCACTCAGGTTCTGGAAAGAGGCAGGAGAGAGAGATGATTATTAAGCACCGAAATATGATAAACATCTCAATGGCCTTTAATGTCTTCTGTGGAATATTATCTTCAAATACCCTGGTATTCATGCATAATGTCCCCATGCAAACGTACACACTTGCTCCTCTCTTTTCCTCAACAGTGTGTTGTGTTATCACATTTACTTTGCATGAAGGCAGTTCACTCGGCAAGTATGAAAATCAGTCAGAAGAAGATACACAAACCATAATCTAAGTGGGAAGGAAAACAGACACAGGGCTATTTGTGTCACTGTTTTGTTGCTATAGTTCCTGAAACCATGTCCTAAACACATTTGACAGAAACCTCCACTGCCTCAAGCAGCCACATTTATCTAAAGACTTAAATGGAGTGATCTGTGACCACCTTAATACAACGGTTTTAAGCAGACCTACTTCAGTTATAGTAACTTCAGCAGTTACAATGTACAAGGATGGGAATTTCTGGATTTAAGACATTACATATTGCTCAACAAGCTTTGACTGAGAAGCCTAACTGGAACCTAACTGGAAAGCAAACAATTTTCCCCATAATCTTTTTTTTAACAGGATAAAAGAGAAAAAAAACAAAAACAAAAAACAGCTCACAGTGATTTTAAAATTAACACACACACACACTCTGCAATGCTATAGATTAGAAAGATATGGCGGAGAAGAGCTAGTTATAGAATTCCTGTATGACAAAAATGTCGTAAGTGCGTCATATTTTACCACTGACTCATGAGGATGTACTGAACTTCACTTTTTTTTAAACTTTCAGTTTATCAGCGCATTTGGCTGTTTTTCATGCAGCAACTGAGGACAACCCAGGTGTGGCAAGCTGTTTCAGTTCTGTTATGAACACATCTCATCATAAGATATATGCGTAAGGAAAAACAGGGGCGTCCGCCAGTCAAATGAAAATGGACTGACTAGTCACTTGTCATTCTTGGATGTTTTTAAGTGTACACGAACAACATTTGTGGTGGCAGAAGGTTAATGACACAATTTCAGAGCTGAAAACTAGAGCTAACCGCCAACCAAAGAGTTTATAAAGAAGAAGGTAGTTCATAGGTTTAAAAATGGTAAAGTGAACATCTCTTTTCATGGGTAACTATAAAATTTCCCGATCTAGCCTTTCAGTTCAAATTACACAGGTGTTTCTGTGTGGGCCAGCTTGTACTCTTATTAAGAATAGCCACAGAAACCATTTTCAAAGAAGCCTGTTGCTGTCGACAAAACAAAAATTGCACTCTCTCAATATTTGTCAGGAAAACCATGGGTTTCAAGCACCCTTAATTATATCCAACTCACCATGACATGGTATGAATCTAATTATTCTTAGATTTTTCCAGACTTCCCATAACAGAGTCCAGCTACACAATATTACCATGACCTAATTGCATGTAATGACCCCATTAGATGCAATGATGGCCCCAGCTGTGTGATATGTTGTATTACACAGATGGTACTCACATCCAGGTTAGAAAACAGCTTTTTGATCATTTTTGGGGAAACATGCATGTCTTGCTGAAAGAAGATGCATTTTTACATGTTTTTCACAAATAATCTGCATGAGCAAACTCACACATGACCAGCCTCTGTGATGGGAAGAGGAAACGGACCTATGATCTGTTAAAAGATGATACAAAAAAGCTTTAAGTTGGCTGGCTGGACAACAAGTTCGAACGCCAGTAGCGTAAGCAGCTAGTTAATTGATATATAAAAGTAGCTCTGTATCGGTTGCATTAACGAGAGAGGCATCAAAGACATTTTCATGCACAATACTCTAGTTTTAGGGTTAACATATTAAATGATTTGGGGCCTAAATGCATTATTAAAACCAAATAAACAGCTTCTAATTTGTTAATGTAATGTACACATAGAACAGGCACCTTTTCCATTGTTAATGTTGGAAAAAGATTGTGTAACGCGGTCAGAAATAAGCTCGCTGATCATGCATTACGTATCTCCTTGATATGTTTCTCCTGACTCACTTAAGAATTTGGAAATGCAGTAAATGCATGTGCAAATACTAGGAAACATCCAAATATAAGAAGCAGAACAAATACTTCCGTAAAAACAAAAAAAAAATAAAGGCGACAGAGCTTTTAAAAGATTTACAATTTTAGAAACTGAGCAACTAATCAGACCTTCTCCCTCCCCCCGACATAAACGCCCAACAGCTTAATTGTGTTTGTCCTTCAAGAGTTATTTTGATCCTGTAAGTGAAATCTGAATGTGCCAAAGTTAAAAAAAACAAAATCATTCTGGGTGTTATATTTATAATCAGGAATATCAGCGAGCTGTGTACAGAAACATCACCGGTGTCAACAGTACCAAGAAAAAAAAATACTTTCGTTTAGTAGTAATGGCTTTTTTTCCACAGTGATTTCACATTCAAAAATTTTTAATCAGTGTAATCTTCAACAAGAGTGGTTATGGAGTGAAGGTAGACCAGGACCAGAAATGAGTAATGACATCAAGCTGTTTGTCTGATTATATCTCCTCAAAATTTCCCCTGACAGGTTCACAAATTCCCCACTTCAGATGAAAGCTAGAAATACATGCTGGCTGACAGATGAACAGTGTTACTAAATTACTCACTTGATCTCTGTACACCTACACACCTAATAACTCTAACTGACACACACTCACACACATAAGAACATAATTGTTTATCCTCGACTCAGAGGACAGGAAGCTGAGTTACACAGATTACCTCGAGACTTTTTCTGACATGTATCAAATGCTAGTTAGTCTAATACTAACCGCACTCTAGAGTAACAGTAAAACATCTCTGCAATTCAAGTACTTAAGACACGGCCCAGGAAGGGAAAGTTTGTTAGTGTCTGTGAAACTAGATTTAAGTCCCCACAGCCTAAACACAACCCTGGCCACCAACACTCTGTATGCTTGAGAGCAGGCTGGCATTTGGGAATGTGCTTGTTTCTTGGCGAGAGTTAGACGGGCATCAGCTGGTTACCTTAGATCAACATAAGTCTACACAGACTGAATCACATGCTTGTATGTGTCCACAAAAGATGTGTAAAAAAATAATATCTGTTGAAGAAAGACATCATAATGATAAATGTCTATAATGACTTATGGAAGATATGGAAGAAATAGTGAGGCAGATAACAATTTGTTGCTTTTACGCCTCTCTTTTTCTTGGATTAGCTAAACAAGATGATACAATTTGGTAGTTTTTTGTCTTTGGAAAGAACCAAGGAAAGTGCATTTCCTGTTTCCAGTCTTCATAATAAGCTAAAACATTTAGATACCAACTGTAAATTTGTATTTAACTGACTTTTATATTAACCTATGTAACAGAAGAATAGTTGATCATCATCTAACAAGCAAGTTAACAAGGATATTTCTCAAAATGTCAAACTGTTCCCTATGAGCCACAACAACTCATAGAGAATTTGGTGTGGACATTAACAACACAGCACAGCACACAAACACACCTTTAGGAAAATGTGCGCTATTGTTTTCCCCAAACAATTGTCCTTATTTTTACTCACAACTCGTGCTTAAGTACAGATGCACAGTACTGACATCCAAACTTCCAACCTCGCCATAGGCACGGGTCAGGAAGTTCATGCAAATCCCAAGTTCAGGAGGCCAGATGAATGAAACTCAATTATCCCACAGCACTCCACTTTCCTAAAGTTACCATTCAACAACAATACCTTCAGCTCTAGACATAAACAAAACCACCATGTAGCACTTTTTCTCAGCCGTCCCTCCTCCCCAGAGATGTATTGTCTCTAAAAGGTGTCCCAGCGGCAATGAGCAGGACTACAGAGCCGTACGCATTGGATCCTTGTTTGAGTGCTCCGGTAATTGTCAGGGCTGGACAGAGCTGGATATGAGCCCAGTCGATGTGGAAGGAACTAATAAATTAAAGTTGTGATGACTCTTACATCCAACGTGGCGTTCAATGAGGACACGTAAAGGTAATAAAAGAGGTGATAGCACTGTATAATGCAGTGAAAGTGTTACATATGATAGAACCAACTGGTATAGTCCCTCTATGTTTCTTATTCAGTACTCTTTTACCAAACATGGATGATTAAGCTTCTGTTTGGTGTTCTTCTCAAAGAAAAGTTAGATATATTTTAGGAATCTGACATTACAAAGCCTTTTGTAATGTAAGATATAAATCCAGCTATTATTAATCTTAAAAACAGCGAGGGTGCCTGCTGAACTATTAGCTTGTCAGTGGAAATCATAAACACTATGATAGGAATATGGCAAAAATGGCTATATACCACATCCAGATGTTGTTGCGGATATTTTGGGTTTATGCAACTACAGGGATTTTTGCAGCAGAATTCAACCATCGGCGTCATCGAAGTTGTTTACATAGACCTGCGAGTCATGTTGCAAATGCAGCGACTCTGTGGTGTTTCATAAGAGGATGTATGCAGTACATCCCTAAGAGTCAACAAGGTCACTTCCACTTTTTCATGGCTTACATTTAGACAACAACAAGCAGTGTTTCTATGGTTTAGAGCTAGTTTGCAAAAACGTAAAGCGAAGTAAACATTATGTTACAGAGACAGTCCTGACAGCTTAAAAAATAAAAAATAAGGAGGTTCATGCACTAAATACACGGATGGTGTCGTGTTTTGATCTTCAACATCTGCGTGAGGCAATCTATTTTAAGAAGAAACAAGCAAGGGAAAGATTAACTGATAGCTCTGTCTACCATCAGGAGCTCAACATACCTAATCAAATGGTAATCTCTCACAGAGAGTTCTTTTAAGCTTTTATTTAATGTCTGACTCTGATAGAATACCCTCTCGGTCAATAATAGCATCCCCAAACCACCAAACTATACCACTATTACACCCACAAATGTTTAGTTCCTTTTTCCTTTCTCCTACTTTCCTACTCCACACTGAGAAATGCCGGCCAAGCAACAGCTGATCCATATGGAAACAGCTTCAGGTATGAAATCCAAAGGATGCATTCTGGGTTTTGATTTTGTCACGATAACATTAATAATAATAATGTATACTTTATTGATCCCCGTGGGGAAATTCCTCTCTGCATTTAACCCATTCACTCAGTGAAGCAGTGGGCTGCCATTGGGCGCCCGGGGAGCAGCGTGTAGGGACGGTACCTTGCTCAGGGGTACCTCAGGGTAGCCGTTCAGGGGAATCGAACCCCTGACCTTCCGATCACGGGGCCAACACACGGTTATCTTGCCTTTATCAGCCCATTTCTCACTTGTGCTTCTTGTAGGGTTTTTCATCAGACTTTCCACAGCGCATCCAACATATCACCTCAGCCTGCGTCCCTCTCTTTCTCATAATGTCCTCTTTTTCCTCTCCCTCCATCTCCTCACGGACCGCTTCCCATGTCTCCCACAGATCCCATTACTGAATGCTTCCTAACAGGAAGATTCCCTGCGTCGCTGAGGAAGCAGGTGCCTCTCTATTGTTGTGGTGTGATCAGACTCTTAGATATACTCCCACAGACCAGGGAAGAGATCTCTGTGTATATATGTGCATAATATATGCGTGCCTCTCATTTTACTTGACAGTCACACACCCCACCATCACCCTCACCCTCACCCCAACCCCAAACCCTTTTGTGAATGATAGAGTTCAATATTCACATCCAATCTTCCTCTCTTCCCCTGACCTACTGGATGTGAACCCGCCTCTTATGGCTTTAGGAAATAACAGGAGTCCAACTCCAAAGCTCTGTTGTAATTAAGTGCTTCCCTTTAGTCCAAACAACCTCTACCAGTGACCACTTGGCATTATATATAAGCTAAGCAGGACAAAAAGTAGCACTGTGTGGACGTGGCTTTTGTTTAATGCTATTATACTGTATTTCCTACTTTAGAGCATCTAGAAAACACCTCGTTAGAAAATAATCAAAGTGAACTTGCTCTTCAGCTCTGTGTGCGGCTGTTTAGAATCATCAGCTTTTATACTAATAATGCGACGAGATGCACACATTTGCTGTTATACTGCTAATTACAGCATCAAAACAAAGAGCCTGTTTGGTCACTCTATGTAAACTTTGGTTTTCACTTCCTGAATAAACACTGATAAACATATGAAAATTTTAATGCAAATATCAAGTTCTTTAATATCAGATTATGAAACTCAGAGGAGGCGGCAGAGGCAGTAGTAGCACTGCAAACAAGACTGAGTTTATTGATTCAGCGAATGCAGTAAAAAAAACAAAAAAAAACAAAAAAAAAAACTATATGTACTATATACAAGAGTATATAGTGAGTATAATCAGTATATAGGCCTGATTGTCCATGTTCTAACTATATACAACAGTATATAGTATATGTATAGTGAATGCTAACAGATGCATGTGTTTACACACCCAGGGGTGTTGACCTCAAAGTATGTGTCGTAAAAGGTGAACATGAAGATTTTACTGATATCAAAGCCTTAAAGAGACAAACAGGAAACAATTTGATGAATAACACACTTCAGCAGTAGCATTCTGCAGTTAGCCCTCCTAGATGTAAAATTGTGGTCAACAATCTCATACCCACAAATCAACAGGCCTGATTGTCCGTGTTCTTCAATACAACAAATGGTCCGCGAGCTGCTCCAGCAGTTATTATTTCTCAACATAGGAGTGAATGTATTCAAACTCGATTGTGAAATTGGAGTATTTCTATGAAAAATAAATGATCCCTTCCTGTCGTTGTGCAGAACGAATATGTCATCATCTAATGGGTGGGGTGGAAGCAAGGAGCAACGTGTAGTTCTTTTAAAATTTTTTAACTTCTTGAGAAAATTGTGGCATGGGGTAGCATGTAAATCATGCGTAGGCCTGAAACATGACTCCAATCACAAATATAAGGCCTATAAAGATCATAATCCTGGCCTGAAAATACAGCAGATCATTTCTGGTGAATCTGGTTGCGAAGACAATTACCAGGGATCATTTCTGCATATGCAGAGGAAGTTATACAAAACCTTTCATAGCTTCAAAGGGAAATGTGGGAAGTCTTATCAGCTGCAAACAACTGATATGATTAAATGCATCACTTGGGTCTGCTTGAAGCCACGCAACCTAAAAAGCAAAATCCCTGCCAAAAACATGGAAAAGTGTTGTTGCAGAATATGTAAAAATCTTCTCTTTTTTTTTAAGTGAGTTTTATCTTATATTTTTGTTTGTCTTCTCAATATCACTCAAAATCACAGGGTGACAAATCCAGCTACATCATTACATTACTGGTGACAAGTATCTGAATTACTAGGTGTTTTATACACAAAGCTCCTCAAGTGACCTTTAATTGTATTGTACCTGTAAGCCACATGTGAATGGCAAAGGGTTGTTGTTTTTTCCAGTAACAGGTATCAAGAGTTCAGCGGTTGGATTGGTGGCATTTCTGTGAGGTGGACAATCAAATAAACTTGGTCTTTCTTCTCAGCCTGAACTTAAGCTTCAAGTAAATCAGGATCCTTTGCTTGCATCCCCGGTTTAACTCAAACAGACTTCCATGGCAACGGAAATGACCCCAAGGACAGGAAACCTTTCAGTTCATTGGTGCAACTTAAAGCGCTGACCCACAACTCTTACTTCATCTGATCACCTGGTCACCCTAGCTTCAAGTACTTTTCTCCTTCTAAACTCATACCATATATTTTTGAGACATCGTCCAGGCATCTAACACGTGCTTCTGCATCTCTATACTTCCTCACTGTTTATTATAGGCATGAATCACATAGAAAGTCTAGAAAAGCAGAAGTCACCAAAATGGTAGGACAGTGGGGGTCTGTCAGCTCACAGGTTTCCCATCAGTGTTTGATGCTGACAGAAAACAAAACAGGTTTTAACACTGCTGAGAAACTAGCTCTGATTCCATAAAACACATGTACATGAGGAACAACTAGATTACAATAGATGAATGACAGAAGCAGCTTCACTTTGACGGTGTCACAAATTGTCGACTCTTAGGTGCAAACGTAGATGCGCGCAGGTGACACAAACACTCTAATGTCATATATCAAAGGTTCATGAAATTCAACACAAATATATCTGTACACAGTTAACCCATTTGCGAGTGGAAGACTGCTGGTGCCCTTCAGAATAAAATATTTCCTTCTTCGCAGTCTTACCTGCAGGTTATTGGCCAGCCTCCATAGCCCCTGTGCGTGTCTTAAAAGTCCAAAAAGTCCAAGGAAAGGTGTCTCCTGTTCAGCGTCGGTGCCATTCATTCAACACGCACATCACGATTTAATAGGCAAACCCACATCCTGGGTAAAAAGAGCGGAGCCGTACGGCGAAGTGTCTTCTGCGCTTTACATACAAAAACTGGCTCGCAAACACTGCAAACAGGAAGTGTATGAGCGAGGCGCATGTGAGCACAATGACGACGGTGCTGCTGCCGCTGAGCGTGTAGAGCTGGGAAGTAGAACTGTGTGGTAATCCGTGTGTTTCTAGACCTGTGCATGAGAGGTTGTATGTCAATTCTGAAGGGATGTTGGCCTCTGAAAAGAAGTCACGCTTCATGTGTGCGTTTTATGGGCACATTATGTTGACTTAAACCCAAGATGTATATTTCTGTATTTTGCGTGTCTTTTAAATTCAAATTGAAGTGTTAAAAATATCTATTTTGAATGACAGAGCAATTATTCAAACCTGCGGACTCTGAGTTTTTCATTTTCTCTGCAAACCCCATTCTGTCAGGGAAACACTACCCTTACTTCCCCCTGTCGATTTGCTTGTCATTTACATGTTATCTATTTGTGTGACTTTGAATTCCCCTTCTCTTAAAGAGAGGGAAATGCAGTGGCAAGCCAAACAAACCAGTGACAGTAAACACTGTCTGTGTTTCGGCTCAGACACTCTTGTCACTCACTACCAGCAGAGCAGCATCTGGATCCAAAGCTTATATAATATAAGTTCATGAATATAACATTGATTTAGATTTGTTTTTTTAGTTATATAAAGGAAGGTAATTTTTTTTAACATAATACACAGAATATATGTATAGTTTTTTTAATATAAGAAATACATTTTAAAACTACATATTATATTCCCATGGAGCTTCGGTGTAATCTTAAACTCAGTATTTAGGAAAGATACATATGTAAATATAGTCTAGTTATGAAAAAAGGAGCATGGAGATTTAATGTAGGCTTTGTTTATCAGCTTGTTGTTTGTTGTTGCCTGTCTTTTGTCAGTCACAATGATCACTGTGGCATCAAATATCATGCTGTATCTACCAGCTCTATCACGAGACTTTCCAGCTCTGATGCAAACTCAGTAGCCATGTCATGCTAAAAGGTTTGATAGGAGGAAATAACTGAATGGGAGAGTGCAAGAGGATATGAACTGCAGAAATTCACTGACTGACAGAGAAGGACAAACAATGCGTGGGATACTAAGCAAAAGCTGACAAAGAGAAATAAAAACGCAGTTGTAATTGTTATAATATTTGAAAATTAGGAAGTAAAGCCAGGGAGGAATGAAAAAGAAAAGGAGCAGGAAGACCATGTTTTATAAAGATCTTTCCACAAAAAGAAAGTTCCATGTGCTGGATTTACATTATGTTCTTTTTAGAAATGTGAATTTCTTAAAACCGGATTCCCTGAAATATCTTTTTTCAGGCTGGACTATTGTAATTCGTTATCAGGTTCTAAAAACTCCCTGAAAAGTCTTCAGTTGATCCACAACGCTGCAGCAAAAGTACTAACTGGGACTACAAAGAGTAGAATGGGAGGCAGAGCCTTCGGTTTTAAAGCCCCTCTTCTGTGGAACCAGATCTCTGTTTGGATTCGGGAGATAGACCCCCTCTCTGCTTTTAGATCAGGCTTAAAACTTTCCTTTTTGATAAATCATATAGTTAGGGCTGGATCAGGTGACCCTGAATCCTCCTTTACTGCAATAGGCATAGTGAACTGGGGGATTCCCACGATATACTGAGAGTTTCTTCTTCACTCACCTTTTTCAGTCAGTATGTGTTTATACACCACTCTGTATTAAAACATTAGTTATTATTAATCTCTGGCTCTCATGTCTTTTGTCTTGTCTCCCTCCCTTCACCCCAACTGGTCACGGCAGATGGCTGCCTCTCTCTGAGCCTGGTTCTGTCTGAGGTTTCTTCCTGTCTGAGTTTTTCCTTCCTACAGTCACCAAGTGCTTGCCCACAGGGGTTCATCTGATTCTTTTCTTTCTGTTATTGTAGGATCTTTATCTTACAATATAACGCACCTTGAGGCACCTGCTGTTGTGATTTGGAGCTATATAAATAAAACTGAATTGAATTAAACTGAAATTCTTATGCTGTGTAAAAATCTGTCAGTGCATTTTTCTTTATTCCTGTGTAATTCAGTTGCTTTGTGGATTTAAAACCAAAGACAAACCATGGAATAATAACTGGAAGATAAAATGCTAAAAAAAAAACATGAGCAAAGAAGCAGAACAACTTTGTTTGTCATGCTGAAAAATAAACTTGTTGCCAGTCACATGCTTTCCAGATTGTATGGTGGATCAAAATCTGAGGGTACTTTTTTGTGGTCATACTTCCATCATTTTTAACTACAACTCAAACACCACTGAATCAAATGCAGCCACACACCATGACACAGCCTTCACTGTGTTTTACAGATGGCTGTAGACACTCATTGTTTTACCCCTCTACCAAAAATCTTTAATTTGAATCTGTCACTCCATAAGACTGGTAGCCACTGATTTCCACTTCTTGTGTAGTTTGGCATACCTCAACCTTTTCTCCCTGTTTCCCTTTCTAAAGAATGACTTCTGACAGCCACTCTTCCAGTGAGACCAGTTCTGATGAGGTTTTCCTGAAACTTCATCAGAAAAGGTCTCATCTGGTCCTTCAGCTGGGTAATCTCTCAAGTCCTGCATCAACTCTTTGCAGGATTTTTCTCCATTTCTTAAGAACATAACTTTCAGATACTGTTCATCATTATAGTTATTTTTAGGCCTGCAACTTCTTTCTTTTGCGCAATTTCCTCAGTTTTTTTGAAGGATGAGCTGCACACCATCCCAAAATAAAAAAAGTTTTTTTTTCTAATAACTCTTTGGGAATCACCTTGTTGGTGCAAGAATACCATTTTATACCTATGAAACAGTGTTGGCATTTTTTGTAAATTCATCTTGGGGGAAAAAAGGGTGGAGGGGAAAAAGTTACATGCTTTTGCAACAGGTGGCTACTAACAAAGGGCCTAAAAATACAATTTAAAGCCAGCCAGTGTCCGAAGAAAAACCTCGAAAGAACGTCGGGATGTTGGGGAAGTCTTGTTCAAGACCCCTATTCAAAATTACACAAAGTTCTGGCTCATTAGAAGCAAAATATAAAGAAACCAAGACTTCATTTCAGTACTGTATAGGCACTAGTTTGAGGTGATTTTAAACTAAATTATCACGTCAAATTATTTTAACACACAATGCCCAAATGTTAAGGATTCACAGCGACCAGGAACACTCAGCCTCTAAATGTTTCTCATTTGTGGTTTTGGACTCAGTTCATCTACAAAAGAGTTGAATTTAGGTTGAGGTGGACTTCTGGTTTGGCAACATCGAAGTGTATGCTTTGCTACCACTGTACCATAAACTTTCATTCTGGAAATGCAACTCACCACAGGACAATTAAGAAATGTCAAAGGATCTGTCAGCATGAAGAATCATGAGGAGGAGCAGTCAATCCCTCACAAGGTGGAAAAGAATAGACTTTTGGGACTGCACTGAGCAA
>VUQG01040614.1:0-14947 GCA_015106755.1 Etia nguti
TAAATCACGCAACAAACACAGCTTTATCTCGTCTTGGGAACTATTGAAGTTCCCTCTTCCTACAACTTGTAGTAATTTATCTGAACATAACTGTGCACATGATTTGACTTTGGTTAAACTATACTTCTACATGTTGTTGCTTTGAGAGATGACACTAGCTAACAGCCTGAGGAACACGCAAGAAAATCAGCAACAAAACATGTTAGCTTGTAGCTCCCGTATCCTTTTTACCTACAGACTTGGTCACACATTTTGTTGCACAGTGATTCACCACCAAAAGAAACCTGCTAACACCACTTATCTAGCACTAAACAGCTTTGATACCTTTGGTTGTTCTTTTCAACAGTACTAAATTATTCACCATAATAAATTCTGAAGGCTGAAAATTTGCTGCTTTTTTATCTTTACATTTATAGGAAACTGAATATCTTTTATCTGTATGTTAAGTTATCTATTTTGAATGTTTTATACAACATATAATCAGTTGATTAAAAAAAGGTGATTCTAAAATGCAGTTTTCTTGAATCCAGCTAGAAGACAAATACTCACATGCTCAGAGATGATGCAGGGCTTCGTGCAGAAAATGCATATATATGTCAATTTAGACCGTGACATTTATCTTCAAAAACAGCTACTCTTCCATTTCAGTCACCACAGGCCACACTGTAATTTAAACTGGAATTTCCCCTAATGGAATGAAGTGATAAAACCGTGTGGTACATTACATCTGATATTTATTCAGCTGGAACATGACAGAAATAGTACCTGTGACAGGAATGAATATGAAAGTATGGCTCCGACAGGTACAACTAATCTACTAATGAATGTATGATTTATATCATAGTCTTATGATATGGTTAAAAGGGTTCAGTGACATTCAAACTCCATCCTCTAAACTACAATACATTTAATCCAGATTTCTAATTATAACCAAATGAATTCAGCTGCTCCAAAGACATCTTCACTTATAAATCTACCATTATCTCCAACCTGATGTAAACTATAAAGAAATGTTGTATAAGGCATCAGTATTACCCATGACATGATAAATCCAAGTCAAAGACTCATACTGCTTTATGTAAATAGTGATAACTCATAACTGCTACAGACAGACGTAGTTTCCAGGTCTGAAAACTGAGCCCATTGAGGTTAGGCCTTGAATCTACACTGTGGGGTGACTGTAGCTCAAGAGGCAGTGCAGGTCACCCACTAATTGGAAGCTTGGCGCTTCGATCCCTGGCTGCTCCAATCTGCATGCCAAAGTATCTGTGTGCAAGATACCGAACCCCAAGCTACTGCGTGATGCATCCATCGGAACATGAGTGAGTATGACTGTTAGTTTGAAAGCGCTTGGGCATAGAAAACAGTGCTTGTGTCACAGGGTGGGTCTCTGACCCAGCATTTTGAATTTTATTTTGTATTGTTGAGATTCTCATGTTAGGTTTGTGATTATAGTTTGTGTGTTATTCTTATTTAGGTTTTAGTTGAGGTTAAGCTTAGCCATTATTTATCATCTGTCTCCTTGTTTTTCTGTTTCTGTTTACTTGTCTTGTCTGTCATGTGTTTCAGGTCTGGTGTTATCATGTCTAAGTCTCTGTGTTTCCTGTTTTATTTTGAAGAGGTCTTGTGTTCTGTGTACATTGTTTTAGTTTCACTTTTTCCTGTGATTTCATCGTGTTAATTTGTGTCAGCTGTTTCCCCATGTGTTTCCCTTCCCCTCATCACCTCCTGTGTATTTAGTCTGTGTGTTTCCATTCATTCCTCGTCACGTCGTCTGTGTATCTTCCTCTCATCATAGTCGTCATAGAAAGTTCATAGTCGTCATAGTGTCTTAGTTGATTCATAGTTTTACAGTCTAGTTTGTTTTTTGCTTTGATTTATGTTCCACGTATATCAGCCGAAATAAAGGCTCACCTTTTGTCGGAATTAATTCTGTGTCCGCACCTGGGTCCTCCACACACACTCCACCTGGTCTGCCCCCCAGACCGTGACAGCTTGCATTAATGAGTAAATGAGTATAAAGCACTTTGAGCGCTACTGTATAGTTGAAAAGCACTATATATAAAAACCAGTGAATTTGCATTCTTTTTAATGGCTATCAGGAGGTGACAGCTGTGACTGCTGTGACTTTCAGTCTTATTGAAGCCTGTGAGAAAACATCCCTCCACACAGACCTCTCCAAATTCTTTCCTGATGAATTTTTCACATTATTTGGGATCAATCACTTGGGTCAAACTGAATAAAACATTAAATGAATTTGCAAATTTTGGTCAAGTTTTGGTAAAATTAAAAGCAGGATTATCCAGGACATATGCATTTGCTAACAACTTAAAATGTTGTTAGCAAACATAAATTGTTGAATGGACTGGCTGCAGATTCTGATGGATGCATCTTGCAACTTGTGGTTAGCAATAAACAGCCACTTGTTACTGACAAGGTGTTAGCCACCAAGTGTGCAGTTTCACATTCAGCGCCATCCCTCAGCCACCACATCTGGCTTCAAAACACCAATATGACAAAGGCAAAAACATCTCAAGGCCTAAAAACAAGAATTCCGAAACCAAATGGTGATGTCACAGTTGCTACATCCAGGGTGTGATTTGTGGAAAAAAAATCAGGGGAAAAGGTTTGCGTGTCACTTCACCCTCTTTAACCCACATGTGCAAATCTCCAGACAAGGAACTCTGTTTATTTACTGCAGTCAGCAGCAGACTTTTGACGTTGAAAGTTAACAAATATGTAAAAATAACTTGGCTCTGTGTGTGTGTTTGAATCATGGACAGGTTAGGCCCAGTCTTTTTACATGTGTGTGTGTCAGCCCATCAGTTGTAAAGCCAGCAAACTACACATTTTCTTCAGAGATAGAATAGAATAGCTCTTTATTGCCATTGTAAATGTACAAAGAAATTGAAGACGCCCTTCACAGCAAGGTTTCTGCAGGATGTGGTGGAAAGCAACCCTGGTGTGTTGCTAGTTCAACAAGAAGAAAGAAGAAACTGCACAATTCATCTTTGTGGAGAATTCTAAAGTATATGATCAGGCAAGCGGTTGACACAGTATTTCTAGGGTTGTTTTGAATGCAACAGTAAAAATATATTAAAAGGTGGTGGGGGGGACAAGCAATTTGGACATGGGCCGCATCCATTTTTTTCCCTAATGTCTATGGCAGGGATGTCAAACTCATGTTACATCATGGGCTACATACAGCCCACTTTAACTTTAAGTGCTCAATCGTGGAGATATCATAACATACAAAAGTGCTATTACTGCAGCATGTCATTTTCTAGACAACAGAGAAATTCTGCTCTGGTAAATAAAAGAAATTGTGAGCATAAGTCTTTGGGCTTAAATTGTAAGAAATAAATGGTTAAAATTACAGATACAAGTTCTGGTAGCTTATTGTTCAGACTTTACTGTAATAATAAAACTGAAAGTTTTTGTTAATTAACAGAAAATGTTCTTTTCTGGTTGGCTCCTGGGCCTTAGGTTTAACACCCTTAGGACTATCGGATTACTACAGTAGTGCAAAATAAATGTTTCAGTGCAGATAAACTGATTGGCACACACTCGCAGATGACAATAGCGATTTTATTGTTAAATGCCAATGTCCATTGTTATCTCTATTCTACACGGAAAGCTTTACCATATAAGCAGTATAAGGTAATCTTTACTAGAAGTTAATGTTCTTTAAGGTGTGTCAGACAGCTGCTTCGGCAGGAGGGGAGGAGCCAGGCAGAAACTCAGGGTTTATTGAAGAAAACCTGCCAGTTACTCCAGTGACTGAGTTGAAGTTTGCTCTCTTTCTAGAACAGAAAACTTTCCTCGTCACCAGTTTACACTGAGCCTTCTTTCTGGAACAGGGCCCAAGAGTCGCTCAGACAGCTGTCTCTGAATGTCTCCAGTCTGTGCTCAGTTTCCTCCACCTGTTCTGTTTGTCTTCTGCAAACATGTTGCATGTTATATATATATTACAGCTTGTGTCTTTCAGCACTGTCTACATAGTTTATTTTCATGTATTTCTGCTTTCAAGTCCACAGTGCAAATGTTGATTCCTACCTTGATTTAAAAAAAAAAGTAGATTCATCCATCACAGTGTATAATTATAAGATATCTGAGACTATTGAATACAGCAGTATACTGCTCTAACAGAAGAGTAAAGAGATGATGCAGCTGCGCCAAACATCTAATTTAACCGACATTGCTTTAAAATGGGGCTTATAGATAAGGATATTTCATTTTGTTAAAAGCCTGCCGCCTGAACTCCTTTCTCCCTGTGTCTCTTCCTCACCTCCTTCCTCATCTCTGGCGGGAAAGACTGAGATGTGAGGAGAAGAGCTGAAGAAAAGAGCATGTGCAAACTGAAAAATAAGAAATTGAAGGCTCCTGTTCCTGGAAATGTTCCTGCATTGTTTTGCTGTTATTTTGTTCAACATTGTGCAATGCAATATTTTAGCACTTTGATCCTTGTTAACAACATGAATATATTCAGACTTACAGGAGGTGTTGGTGCAGGATTGCTGAGTTTCTTCCCTATAGAGAAGCACGAGACTTTCAAGTGATAATCAGATAGCTATGGAAATGGAACCTTTCAAAAAATCTGCTTTACTTGCATGAATAATTTTCAATAATGACAAAGTAAAAAAAAAAAAGAAGAAAAAAAGTAGTGATTAAATGTCAAAAGTTCCTGTTTAGGGTTTTTAACCCCATAATGGCTTTTTATGGCTTTTGGTTTCAAGGCGGCGCTCCCCAGAGGGCGACGTTGCAGAGTACTCTGAGTCAAGTTGTATTACCACGCTCTCTGTGCAGTGTTTTTGTATATAGTAAATACTATGATTGCTCCATTCCTTGCTTTATTTCTATTTTCCTTTTTTTATTTGCTTTGTCTTTATCTTGTAAAAAGTGTAACTTGACATGGAGAGCTCTGCACAAGAATTCCAATGTGCACGGACTGTTGGTCCTGTGCACAAATTGAAAATAAAAATCTTGAATCTTGAATCTTATGAGTCTCTGCATTATTAGTGTGATTTTTCCCCCCAAAACCTGATTTGCAAAGCCCATTTTTAGCCATAATTTGCAGAAAAATGCCAGCAAAAGTTATACAAAATATTACCCATCTACACTCAAAAAAAGTCAACTGAGGCAATTGTTTAATTACTCGATTGGCTATTAAATTATTCCTTCGTGTTGGTAGCATTTGAACCAAAGAAAATTCAGATCAACTGGATCTATATGTGTTCACCCAATGAAAAGTAATTACTTCAAAACAGTGACTCTTTCATTGCTAACTATTGCGAATGCTCCACACCCCGGAAAAAGTTCAAATCAAAGCAATGTAATAGGATAAAACAAGTACACAGAAGGAACTAAACTGGTGAGAACATGAACCAATAAACACAACTATATGATAAAATGAAATCACAAAAATAATTGGAAATAATAGGATGCGGAAAGAAGAAAACTTTATCTGTTAGGACTGAAAAGAACAAGACAATAAAAAAGATATAATCTTCTTTTTAGAAAGGAACCTGGGAAAAAATTCAAGTGAAATAAAGAGAAGAAAAATGAGAAAGAAAATGAAAAAAACTAACAGAAATAATAACCTGTTGGCAGGAGAAAATCACTGCTAAAATGTAAGTATTACATTTAATTTGAACCATGGGAAGTTCTACTTTCTGAAAGTGTGCCTTTTATTCTGGTTTACAGTCAGTTTAAATGTCACTCCATTAAGACTTTTTTGGCCTTGGCAAGAAGTCATAACTGAGTCTAACTATGCCGTAGGATCTTGATGACTGTAAAACATTTTGACCAACACTCAAAAGCTGGTGTCATGCTTCTCTTACTTACTTTTTATGCTGTAGACTGCATAATAAGAAGGAAATTCCCTGCAATATGCACTCTTGTAGTTTGGCTGAGAACTGTAATTTGAAACTGAAAATGACAACAACAGTCAGTGATCAACGTGTAAAAGTCAGCAGCTTATTCCGTGACCCACAAAAGACTAAATGGCCTTCCAAACTGGGAGCACTGTTCCCAGGGCTGTTTTGTGGTGAAAACAATGAAAAAAAAACTGCATGTAAAAGACAGATGTGTTATCGTGATTTCATAACTTTAAAATTGAGAATGCCATCATGTTAGTTTTGGAGATAGATACTACTATGTTACTATTATTTCAGATGGACCCTTATGGATTAATTTCATAAAAATGTAATCTAGGAATTTTTAATCTAGGAATGTTTTGATGTTTTTTTTATGTGTGCAATGCCAGCAAATCTGAGCAAGCTGTACTTTAGTCTCCATGGTTTCAAGTGTCCTTTGTAAAATAAACTGAATGGCTGAATTGTGAAGAATCTAACTGATTTAATTCAAATCTGACACAGCTTTGATCAAGCTTTTTCAGCAAGTGGGTCATTATTGCTAATTAGAGCAGAAATGGACAGAAAATATGGTTAGAGAGCGAGAAAGCAAACAGTCAGTCCAATAAGAGTGTCACTAATTTCATGACATATGCTATATCAGATAAAATACTTTTCCAGTGTGTTTGATTGTGTGGTTTTTTCTCCAGTAACTTAATTAGTGGAAGTTCCTTGAGATAAAATTTGGCCCAGTGGTGGTTTCAAGGGTTTCTGAAGCTTCTGCTGACATTTGACATTGACAGAATGCACTGATTGCAGTTAACAAGCTCTAAATGTCTTATCTGGAGTTGTGGTTTCCAAGCCAACAGCGTTGGAGCCATCCACCACACCAACTGTGCCATTTGAAATTGATTAACTAATTTATATTCAAGCCTGCTGCTTCTTGAAGTCAACACAAAGAAGAAGTCTCTTCAGCACAACAAAGACAGCGGATGAATAAATCACTGACAGTGAATTCTCTAAATGGACATAGGCGAAACAAAGCTGATTCACTCCTTTGTTGTGAGGGAGGTGAGGCCTGATGGATCTGCGGGGCTCAGGGAAAGGTGAAACCGCAGATCAAGAGATGACAGCAGGTTGATCTGGTGATCGATTTGGAACGGGTTCAGATGATATAAGAGATCGTTATTAGAATTAAAGCCTCAGATGCGCTTATTAAATTCTGCGTGATTTTGACATGGAGTGATGAAGTGGTGGCTGGAGCATCTTCAGCACGCAGTCAGCAGCTCTCTGTTGTGACATCATACAAAGTCCACACATTAAACTAATTGAGCAGTAGAGTGCCATCAAGCCAAAGTCACCTCTGATCAGACAGCAGTCTAACAGCTTAGCGAGCAGCATGGAACAGCCACATTCATACCCCAACTATCACTAACACACAAATGCCCACAGCAGCTGCTGCCTGTGTGTTAGTTATCAGATGTGAGATCAAACTTTTCGTCAGTGTTATTTTGCTGAGTGAGGATTTTTACATTTTCCTTTATGAGTTTATTTATCTGTCTTTCTACACTTTGCAGTTTTGAAAGTTCTTAGTTAAATGTACTACAACACAATTTTATTTCGAGCATAAGCTATTCACTGTTAGTTTATTATTTTCACAATTTACTCTCTGCTAAAGTTTCAGCTTCTTTAGGTCTTGCAGGCAAGCAATTATTTCAGCTATATGTCCATTATTTTTTGTTAGCTGAGGTAACTTTACACTGATTTTTAAAAAATTAGAATTAGTATAGTACTATTTCTGAGTCACGATTGGCTGCTAGCTTATTGATTGTTGTAAGAACTTATTATTAATTATGAGTATGCTCAATCAGAAGGACTGTAAAGAAATACAAAAGATCAAAAATAACCACAACAGACAAAACAACTGCACAGAGACCAGCTGAGTCTCTTTTGAGTCATTTGATTCTTTCTGCATGTCAGCGCCCTGTGGCAAAGGAATTGTTATTTTTTAAATAAATAACGTTATTATTATTGTTATTATATTACATTATTTTATTTGCTCTTTGATTGAATTATTAATTCAATATCGGTCAAATAAAAGTAAAGAGTTCAGTAGATAGATTTAAAAATTAAATGTTTTAATTCATCAATTTGCAACTGACACATTATTAGCAAGATTTAGCTCTTTCATAGCCAAAAGAAGTTACATTCAAGGTCTTTGTGAAAACACCTTTTTAATACATTCTAAGGTCTTATCTTCAGAGTCTAAATTCAATATTTTCTAAGACATGTACAGATAATCTAAATAGACCTGACAAAGGCTTTCCTGCTCACACATATTAACTACTGAATACCTTTGCAGTCCAGTCAAACTAGACTTACATATCTTGTTCACAACTACTAAATCAGATGCTGAGAGTCTGAATTGCCTCTGGACTACACAGTTGAACTCTATCTCCCTTCTGCATCGATGCTGTTTTTCTCCTGCTGCACTGTCTCTGACAGCCTAAACAAGAACTCATATGAAAAAAAGTTAAAGGCTGGACCATAGTTCATCGCCTATTCATATTTTGAGTGCGCTGAACAAACATGACAGTGAGAGAGGTGATGATAGTGCCAATATCTCTGGAAATACATGTCTCAGCCTCTTTCTTTTTCACTCACACCTTCTGCCTCTCGCTCGGTCTCCTGCATGTCATCTTAGATTAATGGCCTATGGAGACGTGCAGGGGAGGGATGTTTTCAGTGGCGCTTCACAGAGTTAATCTCTGCGTTGGCGTGTTGTCAGCACATACAATGTAGGGCAATTTCCCCCGGGGTGGTCTTGCATCTTTCCCTGTTTCCACTCCTGCTTTCTCTCTCTGTGTTTCTAGAAGAAGAGAAGACAGATAGAAACAGAAATAGAGCAGAAACATTGTCTCTAAGGAAGGTATTATCCTTGCTTGACATATGTGTATTGATTAAGTGGCGACCTCCAGGGTGAAAAAATAAAGCCACAGTGGAAGTTCACAAAAACTGCAGTTCATGTTAAAGCTGTTTGGATGCTGGGTTTCCATACATTTCCATCAACCGCCCACATTTAAAACATTAAAAAACTACTTTCAGAGATATACCCCTTAAAGTTAGGCTTAATATTATTTTACTGTTTGTACATTCAGTACTGGTGCGTGTTTTGAGCTATGAGCGCACTTGTTGCCAAATGGAGTGGTCTGATTGGCCACATCTGTTTGCTCCCCCCACACACACACACACAAATTTGTCGGCTTCAAAATGCAAAGTGACATGAAGCACAGTTACCTGGGCAGTGTCTGTATGGACATGTTTGCATGGTGTCAATAAGTTGCAGAGCAGATAGATCAGATAAAACATATGTCATTTGAACCCAAGTGAAGATATGATACTGACATAAATCAGATAGAAGATACTTTCAGATGCTTCCTTATTGATGGCAGGTAGCCCTACTTATTTTTTTGTTTCATTTTTTTTACACTGGATACCCATCCTGCCAAAGGAAACTCCTCACAGCATCAAACCAGGAATATTTGGCTTGTCAGGTAAATGTGTCACCACCACACTGAGCCAAAAGTCATATAATCTTTCATGCAATAATATGTTATAATAATAATATATAATCTATTTGAAAAAACAAACAAACAATATTTTCTACAAATAGCCATAGTGGAAAAAATAACCCCAAATCACCTGGACTCAATTATTCCTGGTGCAGAGGTACATGACATTTAAAGAAATGGCAGATGGCCTTAGAGGCTCTTTTATTTCACTGAAAAAAAAAATCCTCCACACAGAGAGGCTCTTCAGGTACTGTGGGAAAAAAAGCATGTTTTATGCAGCAGATGGCATGGTGTGAAAATGTGACAAAAAGGTAATGTATTTCTTGGCTTTAGCTTACATTTGTCATGAATCTTGTAGGATTCTTATGGGGACTAGAAAACAATTACACTGTGTCAATGGAGTAAAGGCAGGGCAGAAAAAAAATGACTATAATGTCTCCATGATAGTCAGGAGACATTACTGTGATCTGACAGCTCTTTTCAGTTGCCACAGCTATTTAAGCATGAAGTCATTACTGGTGACTGTAGAATGTAAATTTAGTAAGTAACCAGCTCTAGCAAGGCTGTAGTGTATATTATAATACACTAGTAACAAAAGTGACTGATGAATGAAACAAAAAGATATGCAGACTCACATTTGTGTGGCTATTGTAAAATAGGCTCTATAAATCTCTTCTAGTTTCTATGACCACTGAAATTGCTTTATTGCTACAAGCCACATTCACCAGCTCAGTTTTTAATGCTTTGTTCTGTGCATGCAGCACTTTCTTTTGCACATATATGCTTAACATTGAGAGCAGGTTTAGCATCCTGCTCCACTACATGCCAACTGGGGATAGAATCATTGACCCCTTTGCATATCCTTTCTAGCTCAAGCTCTCTGACTAGTCAATTGCTACAAGTCTTTTTCATCTTCCTTAGTGTGCAGGAATACATGCAACTCACTTTAAGCCTTTTCTTTTGCCTCCTCTCTTTGGATAGATGTACAAAGTCATCCTACAGACTACCATCTGATACTACGTTCTCCCCTGCCACCACCTTGCAGTCTCCTATCTCTTTCAGGTTGCACCTTCTGCATAGTCTACCTGTGTGAATCTTTATCCTTTATTATACTCTGTTTCACTTCCTACTATCTGTACCATGGTAGAACAGCTTGGATCCACCTCTAATGCTCTTGGCTTTGCTTCAGTTCAATTCAATTCAATTCAATTCAATTCAGTTTAATTATTGCCAAGTCACAACATAAGTCACCTGAAGGTGGCTTTATAAATGACCCACACCGGCATCAAAATGTTATTAACACCCTGGGAATGAGAATAGGCTCCCTCTGCGGTCATATTTAATTTATAAGCAGTACCCAATCAGACTTATAGTATTGTGCAGCACTAGACATTGAAAATTACTTTCCAAGTTGTTCTTTGTGTCAAAAGAGCTGAATTCTTGCCTTTTCTTTGAGCTTGACTGAAGATTAAAGATACTTATATCTCACTGACACTAAGTTATCAATGAGGTGCAAGTATTTTTTTTTTTTTTTTACAAGTGTATTGAGGCTCAGCATGGCACTACAGCACAGCTAAGCTAATTATAACCTTTCCAGGTAGGTACAGGAAGCAGCCTCAGACATAATTGCTGACAAACCATTTCAGACGTTTTCTGTAGACCTGACCAGTCGCCTGGCTGTGATACATTTTCAGCAATTGTCTGAAAGAAAAAGGATTCGGAACCAGTCAGACATCCAAACACCTATTATAAGGTTCATTTCAAGGTTTTCAAGACTTTTGTAAAATTTTAACTCCTGTTCTATGTGAAGGAGTCATTCCTAGGATCATAACCTATTGGGCTTTGCATGGAAACCGAGCTCAAACTCAGTAGGAAAACCAAAGAAGCCACAGCCTTTTATTTTACCACCATTATAAGTGTGAAATTTGGTTTGAGTATTTCCATACTGGACAGTATTTAAGGCATTTTTTTCTCTTAACAGAAAGTTTGAAAAAGTGAGGGTCATGTGATATTTGTGACACAATTTGTGGTGTTTTGTGGTCATCAGTGTGGTGATTAATGTCAGATTATCTCAAAGCCTTGATACATTTTCAGCACAACTGCTTTAATTGTTTCAGTGTTTCACATCACTACCAAAAACATACATCCAAAAAGGAACAGGGAAACACTAGGAGCCAGATTTGCAGAAGAGTTGCACCAGCGCAAATTGGTTTCTCGTGTAAGAAAAAAAAGGAAAAAGCAGTTGGCTGTCCCTTCTCGTTAAAAGGGTTTTTTCCTTCCCACTGTCACCAAAGGTTGTCTGTTTGTTTTATTGTAGTATCTTTACATTACAATATAAAATACACCGACTCAAGTTTTGTTGTGATGCTATATGAATTGAATTGAATTGAATTACATTGAAAAACCAACCAAGAACAAAGTCACACAGGAGGAATGGGAAAATAAAGACAATCACAAAAGAGCAAAACACAAACTAAGACACAAAAAGGCTGAAGTTTTAGAAAATATTTCTGTTAGGCTGGTACAGAGATCAACTGAAACCATTTGTGCTTTCATCCAAGGTAAAACAAAAAACATTTGAGATGTTTTGAGATTTATTAAGGCTAACTCCTGACAGCAGAAATGTTCACCAAATCTACTACAGAGACATTTGCCACTATTTCCAGCACCCAGATTGTGAGTTTGTTGAATGCCACAAAACCAATCATAGCAGACAGAGCATCCCTCCAACTGATCCAATCTAGCACCAAGCCTAAACAGAGGTGCTTCTTGTTTTTGGCTGTAACACAGACTCATCGTGGTTATTGTAATCTTGTATCCATCACTTTAACTGATTTTGTTTCTTTCATTGTGCTTTGAGAACTGCAATCTTCTCAGGAGGCTATTAAGTCCCCTGCTGTGTGTATGCTATGAACTTTGTATCTGCCCTCGGCTTCATGTTGAGCCTTACAGTGCAGCTGTGGCCATGTGGCTCACCACTATGAGGGTCAATGTTGCGCAGTTACAGAGGCCTCAGTAGCAATTTCTGGATGTGTTGAGTCTGGTGTAAAGTAGCCCTCTCATTATTTTGTTCTAGCAGCCGTTTGAAGAACTTGCCAAATGGCTGTTTAAAGCATTTAATCTATAAAAAAGATACCACAAATGACTTTGTGTCACTGTGTGGTCTGCGTATTGTGTGTTTCTTTGTGTGTGTGGAGGTTAATAGGACTGTGTGTGTGGATGAGTTTTGGATGAGTCCCATTTGTAGCACATCATTACTCTCTGGCTCCTGGCTCCATCCTCTGACAAGCTGATCTATAAATACAACTGGTCCAGGCCCACTGCACGGCTGATGTGACGCTGCACGAAGCAACGTCTCCAACAGCTACAACAAACAAACAGCCAAAAAAAATGAGCAAATAACACCATGAAATAAATCGCAAGGAAATGAGGCCTGGATATTCTTTTTTTTTTTTGTGTGTGTGCCCTCATTCAGAAAGTAGCAACTTATATGTGCAGTTGTAGTGAAAAAAGTTAACATAAAAATATGAGAGCTAAAAACTGGGTAAAGTGGATCAGAATGGAACCTCATCTTTCCTTAGCTCTGCTTTGGTTTGTCCAACTCATCTCACTGCTCTTCTTAATGACAGCTGCTCCAACACTGAGGCATTTCACTGCAAATGAGACTGATAATTAGCATCTTAAAATTTATTTGGCCCCATCTGTGATGGACTCTGACACTGGGGTTGGCTAAATGCACAACAGAATCACACATCACTGTAAAGATATCCAGGAGGCAGCCTTTCCTTTTATTGGTGCTCTTCATCACTTTCACAGTTTAAAATGACAGACAGGGCAGATGTATCTAATTAATATTGTTCTACTGTCGTGAAAAACCTGACAATACAACAGAATCAACCCGAGCGCCACTCTGAACATGTCAAAGACTGCTTCCTGCTATTAAGGAAGAATCACTGTGTAAAATTGCTATACAAGCACCAGAAGAGTCATTGCAATCCACTGGGTGCTTGTAAAAGATGGACATAGACAGTGATGTCACCCACTGGTTAAGTCCCAGTCAGAAGCTTCCGGCTGACAATTGCTTTCCCTCCAACTTAATGTTTTGAAACAAACATGAAAAGTGTGCAGTTAACTGAGAAAAGAAATGACGCTGCAAACTCAGTTAAATTCAATGTTATTTATATAGCACCTCCAGGGTGCTATATAAATAACTTATTTATATAGCACCAAATCTATTAATCGCTAATTGGTGTGTGTTATCTGGCTCATAAACTTAAAACTAAACTCATATGATAGCTAATATGATCCTAATGTAAACAGTTCTTATGGTTCTTATGGTTCTTATGCAGCGCCCCAACTCCAACCGCAACCATACACACTGACGCAAACACACACACGCACAAAGGGACATTACATCAGAATGCAACTCTGGCTGTGTCACCAGGAGTGGCAAATTCACAGTTCAAAATCTTCTTAAAGTCAGAAAAATATGACAAGCATGCTCCTATCTTACCTGAGGTTCTGTATTTGAGCTCTCATCACCTGCAAAGATTGTTCAAACACAACTCGGATCAGTTTGAAACAAAAGTTGATGCTTGCTCTTCAAGTTTGGTCTGTGACAAAGTTTGCAGAGTACACAGTGTACTGTAAGTAGTTAGACCTGGAATTCCATGGAGCAACAACAGCTGTGCTTTAAGCTGACAGAATATGCCCAAGAAGAGGCAAATTTAAAGTAGGATTTTTATTTTTATTTTTGCACATATTTGACGCATACCTGGGATAATTGAAGTGCACTAGATAGTAAAAAGGGAAGTGGAAGGAAAGATTAAATGCTTTATAACTCTTAACAGTAGCAAATGTATCTTTAAACAGTGAAAATTAAAAAATAATGGTCTATTTTAAAAGCGGGTTGTTTCATTTAAAAGTTCTGCAATGGGTTAAGGTTTCAAACCTATCATGTTATTTTAATAAAAGAATGTGACTTTCCTGTGACTGACATTGTACAACAGTTAATGTGAACTTCAATTATGGAGCTGCAATAACTTTGCAGTAAGTTTTTAATTTAGTTTTATTAAGAGGAGCTAGAATGCAGAGAAAAGCCAGCAGCAATGATCCCAAAACTAATGAAGTGCAGTAGGATGCCTGATATATATGGGAGCATTAACAAAGTGTGAGTGTGTGTGTGTGTGTGTGTGTGTGAGAGGGAGAGAGAGAGAGAGAGAGAGAGAGAGAGAGAGCGAGCGAGAAAGAGGCTCTCTGTTGGTACTAAAGGGGCAGAAATGCTTATAGTAGGTTTTCTGCAGACTGCTGACAGAGACCTGTTATCGTCACAATCAGGCAATAACATCCAGGAAATCACAACAAGATGAACCTGAGAGTGAACGTATGAACACACACACACATCTGCACAGAGAGTTACGTTCCACTTTTCTGCGCATGTCAGCAGATGACATAGTGAAGGGAGGGGTGGGGGTCACAGTGGGTTTATCAACCTAACAATTTTCCAGGTAAGCAGTTTTATGC
>VUQG01040615.1:6754-26505 GCA_015106755.1 Etia nguti
TTCCCCAAAACCCCCCCCCCCCCCCCCCCCCCCCCCACCCCCCCCCCCCCCCACACACACACACACACACACACACATGCACTCTCATACACACAGACACACAAAGTATTTACGTAATGATGTCTCATATGGCCCCCTTCAATTTACTGATGAGGCCAGAGAAGAACAGAAACCTTTCCAAATTTGAGTTTTAGCCAGGGGGAACATTTTTAATGTGCCATACTGAGCATTCTGACAAAGATGGACGAGTCCTCAAATCGAGGGTAGGGGGGGATAGATATTCAGTACATACACATGAAAGACAAACAAGTCATAACGTTTAGTCATTTTAATGTGTTGCGAGGCATTTTGATTCATTTAAGATTACCGCACTGTATTACCTGTAGAGCACATAAATGTGGCTCTAACAACGTGCAGAACCGAGAACAGCATCTCAGTGAACTCGTCTTTTTATTTATCTATTTGAACGATGAATTATTGTGATAAGTGACCCTACTGCTATCCCTGCCATCCCTCTGTTTAACACATAAGCCTGGTGTCACTCACTCAGTCTAGAAATTACAAAGTTATTTTTTTATTTTTTTGCATATTTTGGTGTCTCTTAGTTTTTAAATGAATATAAAATAATAAACATATTTTTTGGTATTAATAAGAAACTATAACGTTCAAAACCTGCAGATATGGACGTTGTTAACCCTTATTTGGTTTAAGATTTAAAAGTTGAATGTTTTTTTATATAAATAGTATGTTTCTGCCACAGTGACTGTGAACATTTTACAGTCTTATTGCACATAAATGGTCAATCATATTTGAATAAACCAATTCAGCTACAGTAACCGAAAACTCTCTTGTAGTCACGTGTATTTGAGTGGAATACTTAATAATGTACCTTTCAGCTGTGTTAAGAAAGAAAAAGTTGAAATCTTTTTGAGAGAAGCTGCATGTCCTTCGTGTATGATCTTGGATGTTTTTTTTAGGTTGACAACTTAAATACTTGGAGGGGCTACTTTAGAAGTGCACGTTTTTTCGGGACTGATGTGTGTACCATTGTGACCATTCGTCTCGTGATAAGGCAGTCTGGAGAAGGATGCCCATGCCAGGAGGGAGGTCAAGGCACCAACTCATTCCTCTTCCTAGACACTTCCATTTATCAGGCCTGACTGCATGCATCACACACCCTCAAGGTAGGAATGTGTGTATATGTGTGTGGGTGTGTGTATGTGTGTGTGTGGGCGGAGGAAATGGTAAAAGACCAAGAGAGAGGGACAGACTTACGTAACAGGGACACTTTTATGTTTACCTGGTGGATATAGAATTTTGGCATTTTTTCAAACTTTGAATAGATTATATAAATATAAATATTTTCTTTTTAATTCATCTGCATGTGATGCTGGTGTCAGTGGCTGGGTCTATGACCCAGCGTTTTGAGTGTATTTTGTATTTTTGAGTTTCTTACATTAAGTTTGTGATTGCAAGTTTTTGTGTTATTCTTATTTAGCGTCTAGATGAGTTTTAGTTTAGCCATTTTTTTAATCCATGCCCCCTGGTTTGTGTCATGTTTCCTGTCCAGTCTGTCATGTGTTTCAGTTCCTCATGTCCACGTTGTCAAGCTCGGGTGTAATGTCTACGTCTCTCCATGTTTCGTTTCCTGTTTTATTTTGAAAGTCACGTGTCCATGTTCAATGTGTTTAGTTTTGCTTCCCCTGTAGCGTCATGTTCATTTGTGTCAGCTGTGTCTCCCCAGGTGTTTCCACTTCCCTCATAACCCTCTTATGTATTTAAGTCCTCTGTCTCCTTCTGTTCTTTGTTGGGTCGTCTGTTTGTGTTCATTTCAAGTCACGTCACGCCACAGAGTTTTTGCTTCCCACTGTTCAGGTTCATGTTCGGTTTATTTCATAGTTACTTTGTCGCATGTTCCTGTTCAGTTCCATGTGCATGTCCCAAGTCTTAGGCTACGTTTACACTGCAGGTCTTAATGCTCAATTCCGATTTTTCTGATCAAATTCAAATTTTTTTTGTCTGGTTGTTCACACTACAAATAAAATTTGACAGCAAACGCGCTCTAGTGTGAACGGTTCACGGCCCTCAAAGCGGCCCGCATGCGCAAAAGAAGACGTCACACACAACGCGCTCTGTTTACGGAAGTAAAACTAGCGGCTACAGAGCTCGTAGGTGTTGCTGCAGCAGTCTATCAATTTCTGCATAGTCGTAACTGACAGAATTTTGACAAATTAATTAGAGAAAGAAGGACACTGAGAAAAAAGAGAGTCCGTGCTTCAACAATGGCCTTGTTTGGAGCAGTGGCTGCTACCTCCGTGCAGAGGTATATATGGACACGGAGTCGGAACCAGGAGTGGTGGGACTGGGATGTGAGAGGCTTCACTGACTGTCCATTGACTCGCTCTGTCTCCAGTTTCCGCCGCCATGCTTTCTTGTTTGTCTTCTCCGGCGCTGATAATTGGCGTCTGTCTTGTGTCAGTGACGTAAAAGACGGATTTAATGCGACATGACTATTCAAACAGCAGTCGCTTTCTAAAACATCAGATATGTATCGGATTTAGTACCACATACGAAAGTGACCTAGGTCAGATTTGAAAATATCGGATTTGTGCTGTTCAAAGTGTCATACCATGATCAGATATGTGTCGCATAGGGTCAAAAAAGTCGGATTTGATGCGCTTTCGCCTGCAGTGTGAACGTAGCCTTAGTTTTCATTGTTAGTCATAGTTTTTCCAGTTTAGTTTCGCCCTTGTTTCGCCTCACCTTGTTATTCTGTTTTTTGTATCAGCCGCAATATCACCTGGGTCCATTTCATAAATACACCAGCATTCCCCACCGTGACAGCTGGAGCCTCTCCCAGCTGCCACTGGGCAAAAGGTGGGGTACATCCTGAACAGATCATAATTGTGTCACAGAAAAAGTAAGTAGATTTTATCCTCGCCTAATTTTTTTATTTATTTTTTAGCATATAACCCTTTTAAAAATATGCTTCAGTTCATATTTCATTCCAGAAATTCAGTAACCAACATATAAACATTATCTGTGCAAAGTTTTATGTTTCTAAAGTGAAACAGTAAAAAATTACAGCACTGTTAATACATGAATGTCCAGACGTTGTACAAAAATGTCCAATTTTGGCACACATTGAACACCATGTCAGTTAAATTTTTTAGGTATTAAAGAGCAGAAATGATTTAATTTTAGTAACAAGCCTAAAAATTCTTGTTTTTTTTAAATATATTTTTGAAGAATTAACCACACATTCACATGGCAATGGGCCTTTTCTGCCGTGAGCATGCAGCGTTTAATTGGCCTCTGGCCCTTTAAACTCTGAGGGGCTGTAACTTTGGTTTCTTTTGGCCAATTTGCATGATTGACACCTCTTTTTAATCGTTTGAGCCAATAGGATCACAGTAATGATGCCATGTTCACGTAACCTCAACCAATCAGAAGTTGCAAGGCCAAAACCCACGTGGGCCCAAATTAACTGCATGTGGCGTCTGTCCAGTCACGTGTCTGTAGGTGGGTCTAAAATGGAGGTTGTTGACGGAAATGGCTGTGATGCAGCTAGTTAGCCATGGTAACTGCTGATAATGATGAGGCTACCGGCTACCAGCGAAAATAACGGAGGAAATCGGGACGGTAAGCCAATTTCTGTCTTAGCGCATTTGCGCCGCTATGTGTTTTTGTGGTCTTCTTTTGCGGCTCTTTCAGTGAATGTTGGTCAGAGCGTGGTGAAACTTGGTTTTTGGAATTGGTGATAGCTCTGGAAGATAACTAGCCTTTCTTTCGCCGGTTACATGAAGTCTGAAGAATTTCTGGTTCGGTTTTGTTTGTTTAGCGGACTTGTGTGCATTTACATAACTGTTCGTTTAATCATGGCTTGTTTTCGTTGTGTTTGGTGGTTGTAGAAATGGTTTGCATGAGATCTTAGCTGAGATTCAGAGGTTTCTGTGGATACCACACATGTCGGGACATATATTTCTCACCCCGTGTTATAACCGATTAAACGTGATCTCCTCCTTTTTGCCCCCAGTACCGGGGGTGTGGGGCTTAAGTGACTGCTAGCTTCACTTCAGCTACTGTATTAATGCTTTAGTGAAGCATGTCTTTATTACAGGGGTCTCAAACTCCAGTCCTTGAGGGCCGGTATCCTGCAACTTTTCCATTTGTCCCTGTAGCAGCACACCTGAATACAACTAGTAGGTCATTAGCAAGACTCTATAGAACTTGACTGCATGCTGAGGTGGCAATTCAGCCATTTGATTTATGTTACAGCAGCTCATAAGTGAATGAAAATGGTGCAATAAAGGTACTTTTAGAAATACATTTTTCCAAACACTTACATTTACTTAAATTTACTTGATTAGGGTTAGGGGTTGCCACTTCAGCATACAGTCAAGTTCTATACTTTTGCTAATGACCTACTAATTTTATTCAGGTGTGTTGCAAAAGGGACACATGGAAAGTTGCAGGACACCGGCCCTCGAGGACTGGAGTTTGAGTACCTGCTTTATTAGGAGTTTGAGCCCATTTTTTATTGATGGATTTCTGGCTTGCAACATATGGGAGAGGCCACAGTAGTGTCTCCAAAATAAGTAGGTTGTAGCATTGCATAAATAATGTTATATTAGCAATATAGTAGACACAAAAGTATAGCGATGTAGTATCTGAGATGGCCAGAAACAGGAGGTGCATGATCTGACACTAGCCTGTGTCAACTATTTAGTATCTACGGACTAATGGTGCAAAAATAATATTTTTTTAATCTATAATCCGTTTGTTAATATAAACGTATTGGTCATCAGGTATTTATGGTGAACTATTAATTCCATGTTTACATGCTTTTTATAAATGCTAAAGTCAGCTGAAGTCACAAGGCAACCAGCATTGAGCTAAAATGAACTATCCCAACACAGGAAAAAAGAACTTTTCGCTGTTTACCTTTGTTGAGTCTAACTATTCTACTGTGAATGCACTTATTATATAAATCTGTCAGTATGTATCATTCTAGACTTATCATCAAGGGAGAAATAGCCTTTTTGTTGCTTGACAGGACAACCGTCAATTCAATTGCATTTGTCACCTCAAGAAAATTATTTCACACAATAACAGAGTTTACTTAAAATGCACTCAGCAACATTCAGTACATTAACTTAAACTAACCGGTTTCAACCCTTAAAGAAACAAAATTAATTTTCATGTCTGTCATACAGAATTTCCATCAAAGCACGTTCACTGCTGAAGTGGAATCAAACCAGCTTGAAGATGAGAGCATCACAGTGAACAATTAAATCCTGTCACGTCTTCTGCATATTTAACTGTCTTATTTGTAAATGTACAAAAACTGACACACACACACACACACACACACAGATCAGTGAGTGTAACATATAAGCAATTAAATCCTTGACATGGAACATCTTGAGGTGTCTTTCACACTTGCATACATTCTGATAATTGAAGCTGCAATTCTGGGAGACATGTCTGGAGACAGATCAGATTTTTTCAATTGAAGCAGCTTTGTTTTTTTTTTTTTCCCCCTCATTTTTTTTAAACATCAGCCATATATGCTGCATAGAGGCAGCCAGGCCTGAACCCATGACAGCAGCACAGTTGGTTGAGCACCTCAACCGTCAAGCTGCCAGTTTGATGTCTGAATTACTGTGCGCACACATTTGCATTAGTCAAACGGCAGGTAATCTCAACATCTGTATCTGTAGCTGGCCACAGCTGACTAGAAAAAAAATAGCGTTGTAAAATGACATACTATGCAGTGGAATTTATTTCTTTATTTTTTGTTTTACCAAAACACTGTATCTAATAGCCTGATATAGCAGCTGTCTAATTGTTAGCCACAGTAATCCATGGCTTCTTGGATTGGAATGGTGACTGGCTGGATTATGCCTTAACAGCTCTTATGAATTTAAAAATATATATCCACAATACCAGATTTAAATTACAGCTTTGCCTTCATTTGACGGTAATTTGATGCGATAGATGAAAAAGAGAAAGACCACACAGAAGTGAAGGAGTAAAGGACGCCACGCAAAGCGTTGGTGTGACAAAGGAGGATGCTGGGGATAGAGTGAAATGGAGGCAGATGATTTAGGCGACCCCTAAAGTGAACAGTTGAATCAAAGCACTAATCTGTGACAGAAAACATTATACATGAATTTAGAGAGCATTAGACTGCATTTATTATTTGTTTGGCCTCTATTGCCACAAGTTCTAATTACGGGACTTCTGGTGAATCAAATTCTGGTTTGCTGACACTTTGAGTGATGGAACTTTGAATTGCTTGAGCACCAAACACAAAATAATCATCTCAATAAGATCTAGCAATTTTTTTAATGTCTGCACTGATAAATAAATCATTGTTACATGAACTTCTGTTGAATAAAACTTGGTTCACACAGTAGTTTACTTTGTACTACTGTTCGTCTTTCTTCTTCATTGACTTGTGGCTACAAACATCACTGGAAATGTAAGAATGCAATTTCAGCATGCCAATAAAATAGATGCAACTTTATCTCTTTCCACCAATATGTCAAGTTACTGTCACCTAACTGTCACCAACTAACCTTTGTCAAATTTGGGTAGCAATTTGAACATTGTGCAAACAGCAAAACATAACTCATTCCTCCTCAATACCCAATGCAAGTCATTGTACAACTGAAGGACTTTCATCCAAGTAGAAAACTTAGATAGAAGCAAAACTACAAATACAAAAAAGTGTCTTTGTCCAAAAACTTTTGTGAACTGTAACTGTACAGAGTACAAAATTACCTTACAGTAGTTGAATAGACAGCTGAACAAGTGAAAATTAATGTATTTCTTTTCTGCCCCTCACCCCCCCTTGACCCTTGTTTGATAGACAGTAATGAAAATTGATGAAAAATAGGTGTTTGGAAGTCAAAATTTGTGACTGAAATATAGCAAAAGTGCTTGAGCTGATATTTTCCATGACAATTGTGTGCGCTTGATCTCCTGTCACTTAGAAAATGGTTAAATGGGAGCTATAAGATTTGTAAATGACATCAATGATATGCTTCTCTAAATTGCACCTATATTATGTCTGCATGTGCTTTCGGGTAGATTGAGAGCTCTTCTGTTTAAGAGTCACTTTTCAGGAGTAGCGCTGCTCTTGTGTCTGCATGATAAGGGCTTGGTGGCAATGACTGTTCCAATTCAAATTTCATAATTTGCAATGTCAGTCACACATTATCCATTCAGCTCTGAACGATCTGGATGGGAGAAGAGGCAGCACATCCAAAAGCCTCTTGTGGTAATTCTACAGATACAAAAATCAGGTACTCTTGCAAAAATATCCCCAAATAGGAGAAGCAGTTGAGAATGGATGGTCTAGTAAAAGGGTAAATGGAAACAGAATGCAATGACATGCTGTTGCTTTTACATCTTTCTTGCCAACAAAGACGCCCACCACTTTACCATTTAATAAAAGCACAACAGCACTGTTGTAGTGACAATCTAGGGTGACTGAAATAGGTACCTCTGCTTCAGAGAACACAGCCTTTATTTTATTGTGAGAAATGATCAGTTCAGTCACTTTTACCCACATTACACACAGCAAAGAATTTTTATGGATCATTTTGGTTTGTCTATGCCTCTGTTCTGTTCACACACACACACACACACACACACACACCTCTCTCTCTCTCTCTCACTAATATGTGTATATATATATATATATATATATATATATATATGAACTTGATTGACATCCCACATAAAAGCTTCAACTTCTCTGGGAAGGCTTTCCACAAGGTTTAGGAGTGTGTTCTTGGAAGTTTTTGACCATTCTTCCAGAAGTGCGTTTGTGAGGTAAGACACTGATGTTGGACAAGAAAACCTGGCTCACAGTCTCCTCTCTAATTCATCCCAAAGTGTTCTGTTGGGTTGAGGTCAAGACACTGTGCAGGCCAGTCAAGTTCTTCCACACCAAACTTGCTCATTCATGTCTTTATGGATCTTTTTGTGGACTGATGCAGTCATGTTTGAACAGGAAGGGGCCATCCCCAAACCGTTCACGAAAAGATGGGAACATTTAATTGTCTAAAATGTCTTGCCATGCTGAAGCATTGAACTCTTAATGCTGCAGTTCCAGTGAGAGGAATTCTTCTTTCACTGTAACTAAGGGCCTGAGCCCAACTCCTGAAGAACATCCCAACACCATAATCCCCCCTTTTACATGGCCTACCACTTCGTAGCTGAGGTGATGTCACTCTCAGTCACTTCCACTTTGTTATGACACACACTGACCATGAAGTATTTAGTAGTGAGGAAATTTCAAAAATGGACTTGTTACACAGGTGGTACGCTGGAATTCACTGAGCACCTGCGAGCGACCCATTCTTTCACAAAAGTTTGTAGAAGCAGTCTGCATGCCTAGGTGCTTGATTTTATACACCAGTGGCCATGGCTGAGATTGGAATACCTGAATTCAATGATTTGGATAGGTGAGTGAATACTTATGGCAATATAGTGTATATCAAAGTATTCTGTTACCTTACACTCAAAGTGCAGATATTTACACAGATTTCACAGTTGTATGTTTATGAAACATGTGTCCAGGGGCAGAAGTTGAATATAATGATTGTGTAATCCGCATCCTCACTGCTATGGCACTGATAAAACACAAGCACACACAGATAACCACAACACAATCTGCTTGGACTCCCACTGACGCCTCTGGGCTTGATCACCTGTGCTCAACAACATCCGATAATAATAACATGCAGTCAATATTCTTTCCCTTCCCCCAAGTGTGTGTTTGTGTGTGTGTGCTTTCTCTTATCCTTGTTATTTTTTCAGTCACTCAGTTATTAGGAGGACAAACATACTGAGGGCAGAATTACCATGGAGCACGCACGCCTAGCCAAAGGCCTAACAGAGGTATTAGCCCGATAGGATCTGTGGTCTTCCATCACACACCAACAACTACACACACATTGGCACTTGCATGTAACCCTGCATGAACAAGCAGGCACAAACAAATGCATGCACACAAATACACACAAATGCATGTGTACACACATACAATGACTGATTGTTCTTCTCTTATCTGATGTTTCAGCCAATGGTTTATTTCCATTCTGTGGCCAGGGAATTGTCTCCAGAATGCTTGCAGTGAGAAAACTCATTCCGATGATCTGGGTCAGATAGAGGCACTTCCATCGGCCACAGACAATTCCGACTTGGAATGACGACAGAACTTTAAAGAGAGAGAGAGGGAGGGAGAGACTGCCTCAAGACAAGATGTACCACAGATGATAAAACAAGGGGAGTTGATATCTACTCAGTGGTCTGCCAGACAGATAAATACTTTGCTTTGTGTGTGTGTGTGTGTGTGTGTGTCCCTTGAATGAATATGCACAATCCAAGCTGTTTACATTCACCTCCATCAAACAGGTAAAGTTGTGTGGTTATATATACACATTTCTCCTTTTGTCATGTGGTGCTATAAATTGCTCTGGGCCTCTCATAAATCCATGCAAGACCACTTGAAGGGGAAATGTTTTCTGTTTTCTCTGGTATCACTTTGACTTTTGAGGAAATTGGTTTGCAAAGGAAGACATGTATCAAAAAAAGATCTATCTATTTCATGTCTGAGGAATAATTTTTTTTTTCTCTTCACATCTCTTTTGTGTGTAAGTAGGCTCCAATATTCAACTTTAATGCCATACTCATGCATATAAGCATGCAACATGCATAGCAAGCAAATAAGCCAGTCAGACTCGAAGTCAATTTTAAATTTTCAGCCATTTTAAAACAAAATTTAGCATAAAAAGTTTGGAATGCTGCTATGATGCAGTGAAAGACTATTGATAAAAGAGAAACATCATTGCTCTGAATTTTGATGTAGCCATCTGCCAAACAGTTTACTTATCCTGTGTTTGTTGAGAAATAGAGGAGGTGTGGGCAAATTTTTACAGCAGCTGTTCTTTCTCTGATACAGACAAAGCAAGTAAACACAGGTGTAATCTTGGATACAAATTAGAAGACTTAAGTTTGTGATCCACTCCCATAAAAGATGTCTCTCCCTTATTACTGCTGGTCAACCCTTTGGCAAGAAAGAGTGTGGCTACCAAATAACATGTGAAAATATATTTAAAGACCAAAGAAATTCAGCAAGACACACAGTCAAGTAACAATGCATGCAATGATGACTGTGCTGTGCTAGATAGATAGATAGATATCTATCTGTCCGTCCGTCCGTCCGTCCGTCCGTCCAAGAAGACATTTGTGTGAGGAAAAGTAATATCTGGAAGCATCACGAAGTTTAAAAAATTAATATGGGGAACTCCGATATGGTGATTTTTTTAAATGTTGGGGAAAACATATAAGAATATTTAAGGAACATTTTACAACAAAATAAGGTATTATGGGGATATGTTTTGCAGAAATATCTGCACATTCTTCTAGCAACTCCTTCTAGAAATCATTACCCACTTATTCTTTGCCATGAGCAGCTCCACGGAGGAACTGTTTCCTGAATTTGATTTGAGAGTAAACTCTCCCTTCAAGGTCTTTGTCCAAAGGAGGAAAAAAGGATGAAAGAAATGTTAGCTCAAGACATATGAGTTTCACATTCTTTCACATATTCGCCATTCTTGCCTTGTCATTTCTACTGGGAATCAGTCGTCATGACTTCAGCTTGTTAATAAATGTCTAAACTGACCATCCATTTGAGAGTTCGAATCATCCTTCAGCCTGTGGCAGAATCGTCATCCCTCCAATCTCCCCTTACTGTCTTGGTGTAAGTCATCACAAACTACACAGCCATTGTAAATGTCATTCTATAAATATCATCCATATGTTTTGATGCTATATGGATTATAAAGCCCCATGGGGCAAACTGGTGAATTGTGACAGTGGGGTATCCAAACTGAAATTGAACAGTGATGTAATCAGGATGGCTCAGTTTACAAAACGTCCACATCGCCAGATAATCTGGGCTGACAATCACAGCCTAGCCTCTGATCAAGATTTCTCCTACAGCAGGATGAGCGCAGTATCAGATCCACTTCATTCAAGAAAGGGAGCTAAAGGGAATGAGATGGTGAAATGCATTGCGATACCAAATATAATTAGATTGTGCATAAAATGATAAATAAGTATGAGGTGTTTTACAGGCATATTTTTTAGCAGTGTTTTTTTTTCACTCTTCTTAATTGCATCAGATTAGAATTATTCAGGGCACGGTAGCACTAAATAAAGCACTACGAGTACTTATTTATACTAAAGCCACTTCTTAGTTGCTAGAAGAGTGAATGGCATGGCCAGCATATGATAGCCTTGTTTGAAATATCAAAGTGAAATAAAAAAGTAATAACTTGTCAGGTTTGCTAAGAGGCGTAAAGAGAGCGTCAGGCTATTTGTACAGATATGAGTAAAAACCAAGGCAGCCAGGGAGTGTGATCCACTTTAATTAATAGCTCTCCATCTTTGGAGGATGGCCCAAAATTAGACAAAACCACATACTGCTCCCATTCTCCCTGCTGTCACTGTCAGAGAAATAATTTGGAGTCTAGCCACAGACCAAAAGAGAGCGTGTGTAAGGGATTTAGAGGCACTGTAAATGGGTAATATTATAAGCATGATGGTGGTTATTGGGGTATATCTTATTGAAACAGAACACCAATGCTATTGTTCTAAATTATTTTAATCTTCATTGCAGTATTGATTAGACATAAACTTGCTAAGAATGCATAAGGTTTCAGTTTTATGTGTACATTAACATTCTCCTACAATAAACCTGATAATGTTTTAAATGTATCCGTAGTTTAAGAGCTCTACTGTGCAGCTGTCATATTAGAAATAAACAGCTGCAGCAAGAGTGCACTGAACAGTAAAATAAATATAACTTGAGAAAATATTCTTCTTTCCACTCTGTGTGCTTGTGATGATCATGGATTCACAAGATTAGCAAACTTCTGTAGAATTACTCTCTTGTCTTATTTGCAGGACCAGCAGTGCATTTACCATTTTTTTTTATTTTTTATCATCCTTACAGATCTCTTATCACCTGTTTTTCTGATAATGTCTCTGATTAGAGTAGGCGGGTCAAATCACGCATCAAACACCCCCTTTTATGTGAGTGCACACAGGGCCTTAAGCATAAGGCCTGGGTTTACAAAGAAAGACGATAACCCCCATCGTGACCGTGATACTAGTTATCTATGACTAGTATCTGTGCCATACAGTAGAGCCCACATGGAAAACAGCAGCTTTTTGCCTTCGTATAGAATCCAAAAAATGATCCAAATATAATTTATGATCAGAAATAGGGGACTGCTTAACTTTGCCATGGCCTGTTTATGAACATTGCACTTCTTGGTAGAAAAAGAGCATGTGATATTTTACATCCGTGACAGTCTAATAACAAAAAATGTAAGTCCCTGGCTGCAATAAGGAAGACCAGAACATAAAATAGACTCTTAATAATGTGCATCCTCCCTGTAGAACATGAAGATATTGTTTTGAAGAGTTCAATATGCCTACGTGGTGGCCTGCTGCTATATGTAGACTGTATGACAGGGTTTTTAAAATTGAGCAGTCAATTGCTTTTGTCTGACCCCATCAAGCAGTCAATGCGCAGTTGATGACTACCACTGATAATAACATTTTCAGTAGAACATTCAATCTTTTTTTTTGTCTGTCTACTTTTGATTGCCCTGCTGCTGTAATGTTTTATACTCAAAGCACAGTGTGTCATTGAATTAATATTATTGATGTCAACAGCAGAATCTCACAATCTCTAGACAGCTTACTTGCAAAATCTATACAACTTGCTAATTGGTTTATTACCATTTTATCTGTTAGTAAAATCTTTTAAATGACAAGTGTGCAGATGCAAAGGCAGACGTAAAGGCTGTAGGAGGCCTGACGAGGAGACAAAAACACAGATGGAAGGACTGAGTCAGGAAAAGTGTGCATTAGAGCGGTGTACTTTATAATGCTAAATGGAGTTGGGAGACTGTCAATCTACAGCCAGACTGCTTGATGGAAGTAACACTTGGAGTTTATTGTAGTCCTAAAAGAGAAGTGTTGTCTCTTAAATCATTCAACATTGTTGCTGTTTTAAAACTTTGGGGACAGCTACCTGACTTTGCCACAGATTTATATCTCTTGAGGGATTAAATATGTCTTCAGGTGAGTGTGAGGACACAAACTGGTGCAGATGCATGCTCTTTTAGTTAACTTATGTTGCCAAACAGGGATTTTTTTACTTGTCTAGTACGCTCGTCTGTCCTGATTATGAAAGATAAATATATTCAAACTTCTCTTTGACCAAACCGTTTCAGATTTTGAGCCTGCTTCTTTGTTTTCTCACCCTCTTCAGGTTTATTTTTCATATGGAAATTTACTTTTCTCTTTATGTTTATATTCCTCAGTGGTCTCCACATCCACTTTGACCTTATTTTGAAGGAGAAATCATGCTAAATCGCAAATAAAGTTTTAGTTGTCAAAACCATCAAATAGAGGATTACTTCAAGGCTTTTAAGATTTATATGTGATTCATCTTTCATTACATTCACGTCCTTTAACTCTCAAGACTGACTTTGTAAGGGTCTCATCAGAAACACTGTAAAGTGAATAAGAAGCTCAATGGGAGCTCTACATGGGTTCAGCTTAGCACATTGTGTGGTTTTTGCTGAGTTTACTGAATGATGCTAGTGATATAACCTTTAACTGTTTAACTGCTGTCTCACTACTTTGGGCCTCGTTTTGTTTCTTCATTTAAAGGAATATATGCAGATCATAGGTGGGGAAAGATGACCAACAGTTTTTCTGATAACTAAGAACTTGAGATACAGAAAAAATATAATTATTAAATTATTCTACAAAAAAGTACTGCAGTTTGAGAAAACTTTACTTCATTTAATCTTGTCTAACCTTACTTTGCACCAGATGGAAAGGTTTCATTATGTCAGATATCAATCCAAAATGTAATAACCCCACTTTTTGATAACTGGAGTTGTTCTGATAAATAGATAATGACATTTTCAGCTCATACTCATTTAGGAACTTAAAATATCTGCATAATTTGAAACTTGAAACTTGTAATTGCCCCAAGTAAAAATTAAACATAGTGAGTAATGGACACATTGGTAGTTTTGACATTTAACAAATATAGAATATGGCGCTGACACTTTTTTCTTTCTTGTCCTATGAAATGAATGAATATCCTCCATCAAAGGTCAGATTCAGTTACAGAAAACAGCACCACTGGAGCATGCAGGGATTCAATAAGTGCACGGCTTTCCTTTTGTTTCGTATCTCCCCTTTTTCCCCATGCTTGTGTGACCCTGAAAATGCTATAGATAACTCAGCATAACTCCACACCCGCAGTTAGAAAAAGCTATGCCAGTCAGTCATATGAAAACCTGTGACATTTTGAATGTGATTCAACATGCCTAGGCAATGGGAACGCTGTACTGTTGAATAGTTAGACATCTGGTATAATAAATTATAGCCTAACTTGGCACAAGAAATGCTCTTGCAAATTCAATTCAAAAAGCAATTCTTTTCTTGTCTAAATAGGCAAGTGGGGATCTAGCAACAGGAAACTATATGTCAAACACTTCGAATTTAAGAGACAATATACTCTATGCTACATTTTATTTGACATTTTATTTTCACATCTGTCATTTTCTGTGGAAGCAAATGAATTTCAACAAAAACAGACTGCTATAGCCAGTAAAATATAGCATTAAATGGAAAGACACTCCGCATTATGCAAACAAATCAAGATCTTTAGAATATGTTCCAAGTACAGTGACAGAAAGAAAGTGTGGATTAATTCAAGAGTTCAACAGAATAGTTATAGGTAATATTTCAAAGGATTCATCCAAATCAGCCAGTTATTTTGACTGGTATGCTGATAAAATGATTGTTATTCCACTTGTAGCTCAAAACCAATATGGTCTTCAAACAAAATGATGGATAACTAAAGGTTCTGGAGAAATTGTACATTGGCATAGATGAAGTGCATCACCTGTGAGTCAGCTACACTTGAGAAGTTCAAATAATCTGTAATAAACTTGGTAAGGGAGAAAAGTGCACATGTGCTTTTGTGTGTCTAAATTATTATTCAGCTAACTTGTGTCTTTTTCCAGCACATAATAAATGAAATGAAATTCTGAATATTCCAGGTTTCTTTTTTCTAAGTATCTCTGTTCACGTTCAACAGTTTATTGCAATCTGTATGTGTGCATGCTTTTTCTTGGCTGCACTGGCCAGTTCATTTGTGTGTGTGTGAACTCTGGCACAGTAGTCAGTGTTAGCACAGCTGTCCAATCCAAAGAGACACAGGAGGCGGGACACAGGTGTCACATCCACAGCAAACCACATCCATAATTAGTGGACTGTGTTTACCACTTTGGCAATGGGTGCCAAGTGACTGACTCTGTGTATCATTTACTGTGTTTGTGGCTGTGTGTGAAAGTTTCTGTATGTGAAAGGAAACAGTGAGTATGCAAAAGTTAGTTGTTAGGTGGTTTTTTTTTTTTGTAGGAAAACTCATTTAGATAAAGATCTGTTTTGCAAGACAGAACTGAGAAAAAAACACATATAAACACAATCATAGGAAAAAAATTTTTTCACTCAAAACAACCACTGCAAACACAGAGCTTCTACTCTAATTAAAAGACCCATAAGTCTATCTGAGGAATGACTGTCGCTAACATCAAACTATATATTGCAGCTCATTCCAGTAGCACCACTGACATTTTTATGATACTCCCTGGAAGTCCTGTTCTGACCCGAGCACTTCAGCGTCTGCAGTGTGTGCTGGATCACTTCCAGTGTGTCAGAACAGCGTGCCTTCAACTTGAATTTCAATTTGGAGAAGAGGGCAAAGTTATAAGAGCCAAATCTGCCAAGTAGGGTTGATGGTAAAGGAACAATTGTGTTGATGTGGCCAAAAAAAAACAAAAAAGTGAACCGTGTTTTTAATGCGCAACGTTCCAGCACACGATGGCAGTGACTTTGTAGTTTTCACCTGATCGCTGGGTTGTAGCTGGAAACCCAGCTCTCATCACCACTGATGATGTTCAGCATAAAATTTGTCAGTTTCAAAGAGAAGTTATTATTTATTTGTTTTTTGTGTATAAGTCTCGGGTCTACAGACACACACATATAAGTGATCTCAATGGGACCTCCAGGGTGCACAACAAGAAGGCCCTGTATTAAAAGTGGTCAAATAGAAAGCAGGTATAGCTGTTGATTTTTATGGGCTGAATCACTGAACTTTATGATTGCCCATTAAAAGTATGATCTGCTCTGCCCCTGGACACTGGATAAAAGACAGGCTGCAGGTCCTGTAATGAAAAGGCAGAGGTGGATGACACGATAGTCTTTCACTCTTCTTTTATTTTACTAAAATGTGTTCCTTATGTCTTTGTAGCCAACTGTGTGATCAGTTTCAAAATTAAGAAAATAACATGTTCATGTCATGGCCTGGCAGTGGCTGCTTTCATCTTCATTTGCCAAGTTCTTGAAACTGATAATGTCAGACTTAAGCTTAGTGTGTTTCCTGTCATAATTATCTTGCCTCTCTGTCTCCGACTCCTTGTTTCCCTGTGGTGCATCTCTGGACTCCCATTTGGCTGGATTGGATTCTCTCTGCTTTTTTTCCCTCTCAGATTCATGCTTTAGAAAGAAAGCTCACCTGAATGCCCCCCTCTCCACCATATTTTCCATTATTGTTACTCACCAGCTCCCAGTAAAAAGAAGCCTAGAGTGTTTTGTATGTAACTCAGCAAATGTTTTGTGTGAAATAAATTACCTTAAATGTTGGCTTGCTTCTGGGTTTGCGTTTGAATCCTCTTGGTTACTGATCTGTTGTAGTGAGCACACTTTTCTTTTTGCTACACCTCACTACAGCTAAAACAAAACATTATCCTTTATGTTTAACCTCTGCAATGATAATAAACGAATATAATAAAAAATATATATTTTTGAACCTTTGAACACACTCAAGGGAAAAAACCACAAAATGAAGAAGGAATTGAACATAATAGTGAGAAAGATTTTAACTCTAGAAATGCTGTACAAAACAAGATGGTTATTGTTGATATGCTGATGTGAACAGGTCGGCTTTGAGCTGAGATTTAAACGGTGTCTAGTTAACACAGTTGAAGTGGTCGTAAGTCTCAGAGATGAGGTGCACAGCAGCTGAAGTCTCTGGCACCCTCTGAAATGAGGAGCAGTCAGGGGAGTAGCTGAGGCTGAAAGCAGAGCATAGGGAAGGGTGTGAGAATGAAGGAGACATGAGAGATAGTGAGAAGCAGAAGCTTGTACATGATGCACTGGAGAATGGGAAGTCAGTGATACTGGATGAGGAGAGGTGTAATATGATCGGTAGACTTAGAGCGGGTGATGATCCTCGCTGCAGAGATCTGTAAAATTCAGAGCCGATTAAGAAGAATTTTTGGGAGACCAGAGAGAAAGGCATTACAGTAATCTAAACATGAAGTGTCAAGACCAGGGCATGAACCAGAACTTGGATGTTGCGTTGAGTAAGAAAAGGGCATAGTCTTGAAACGTTACGTAGATGGAAGTAGGCTGAACATGAGACACTGTTGATGTGATCATTAGAAGGAGAGATAATTCCAAGACCTTTGACACTAGGGGAGGTATTAACTGGACAACCAAAATGCTGTATTAAATTAAGATGTGTTATTAATGCTGTTAATTTTTTGGTGGATTCTAAACAATATTCTACCTTTAAGATCTGTGTGGAAATAGTCTAAATCCTTTGTAAAACTAAAACTGAATGTTAAATAGTTATTTTATTCATTAGTACTTATAATCAGAAAAAACTACAAGAAAACAATCATTTCAAAAGAATTAATATCATTCCCCCTGATGCTACTGTTACAGGATGGGGCCACCTCTTCTGGTGGTTCTAGGGGGTTGGAAATTTTGGCAGTTCTAGTGCTAAGCCAACAATGATTACTGCCCCCTTGATGTTTGGAGGTCTAATCGTGTTGGTACGATTATTACTTAAGGGGCTATTAGCATCTCTCCCCAGTCACAGGCAGCAGTGCCAGGGAAATATTTATTAACGTTGCTCCAGGCTATGATTTTATCTCCAGAGGATAATTAGTGGCTAAAGTTTGTCATGGAAAGATGGTCCTTGGGGTAGACTGTGCCTACTACGTTATCATTATTATAGACCGTTGTCCTTGTGGTTTTTGTTAATACCTGTCCCTTGAGGCCACTGATGAAGTATCTCACTACATAAAGTTCATAATGCATTCAGGTAATAGAAAACCTGCTATTCTGAGAGAGTTGAAATTAATATGTAGAATACTATATAAGTTATTATTAAGGGATACCAGTCTTTACATCCATTTCTTCTGAAACATTATCTTCAGATTTTATATTTAATTGGGTATATGTATGGAACAATGTGCGCATTACCAGGAGACCATAAACATATTATGTTTATTTTCAGTCTTTTGTTTTTGTTTGGTGGTGCATAAAAAGACAAAAAATATAACCTGTGGGTGTAATAGGTGTTTTGCCAAGGATTTATTTAAAATAGCAACACCTACTTTAAAATAAAAAAACATATTCTCAACCCACTCCGCCATTTTTACACATCCATTAAACCTGAAGTGCCCTTCTTCCCCTGGTACATTGAGTCTACTAGATTTGCTTTGGCAGCTATTCACTGACCTCATCGTGACCACAGACGCTCAGACGTTTCCTCTTCTGCTCACAATTGGCGGTTATCTCTTTCCTCTCTTCTTATTGTGGAATGTTCTGATGCTCAATTCACCTCTCCTCACCAACAGGTGTCACATCAGAATGAACTGCAGGGAATTGAGTCCAGAGATTGGTGGGACTGAGATGGAAGGACTGCAGCTGTGTGAGTGTGGATACAAATAGTGTCAAAGCGTACCCAGTGGGGGTGGTATATGCTTGTGGTGTTTCTAGGGGTCTATAGGTGCGGGCTTACGTGTATGTTGCAAAGTGTGAAATGCTGATGGATGTGTGTCAGAGTTTGTGTGAAGTGAAGGCTATGCAAACGTTTTTTTATATTATAACCACATTTAAATCCCCTGCCTCCCAAACCCCGCCGAGACAAATGGAAATTTAGACCAACCACTTCAGAAAGCTGATTTTTCTACCCCGTTGCCTGTTCTCACTCTCTCTGGCTGCAGCTAACAAGGCAATTGACAGGGCAATATGAGCACCATTTTCATTCTGGCATTTCCTAATGTTAAACACCAGAGTAATCAACAAGCTGCCTGCCTTCCTGTCTGTGTCCCTCCCTTTCTGCCTCCTCTCTGAACCAATGCCTGCTTGCTTGCGCGGTCTCTGGCCACGTTCATTTAATGCATCCATATTGGATTTCCTAATGCCTACAGCCAACCAAATGTCTTATGCTGCTTGCATCTTTACTGCTTTCATTACAGACAAGCCCAATTTGTGTTTGTATGTGTCTGCACACCTGCCTGCGTAAGAAGGAAAGGAAATGTCACTGGGTTTTTTTTGCCTGTCTTTGCCAGAATATACCGTTGCTAAAATTGGTATAAATTACTAATTGAAAAACACATACAGTTAAATTGTCCGTATATACGTGTGTGTGTGTGTGTGTGTGTGTGTATGTGTATATATGTGTGTGTGTGTGTGTGTGTGTATGTGTATATATGTGTGTGTGTGTGTGTGTGTGTGTGTATGTGTATATATATATGTATGTATGTGTATATATA
>VUQG01040620.1:0-35958 GCA_015106755.1 Etia nguti
CCAGTTACATTCTTTTTGTTTTTTTTTTTTTTTTTTTTTTTTTTGCCTTTGATGCATATATAATTTTGTGTTATTTCAATGCATCTACTTAATTTGGAATTTAAAAAGATTTGACAAGTCTAAACATTAAAAGAGTCGATAGCCTAGCAATAAACCAAGAATTTGAGTGGCCTACATGCAAAGCTTGGCCTTTCAGTATGTGACTAAAAGAATACACGTACATGTATACAAAAGCATCAGATATAAAAGAGTTAAATGGGATTTTTAATTTCCTGATCCATTTGGACAGGTTCACATTGCAGATTTAAGCCTATGTTAGGGTGCAGTTTCATTTGACTGGAAAAGGTCAGCAAAGAAGGTTATTGTCATTTAAAGTGAGTAGTTCAAGCCTATGTAGCTGACATGTTGCTTATTATGGGGTGTTCCTGACTTTGACCCTCTGCATATGTCTGAAATGAGGAAGTTCATTGATTATCCCTGAATACAGAACTTTTATTCTGACATATTCTCCCATTGGAAAAATACATATCAAGACGGGTCAAGGCACAGAATACATACAAGAACAAGAGCAAGTGGGGAAAAAAGAAGAAAAAAAAGAGGACTGGGGAATATTAGGGTTATGTGAATTATCTATACTCAATTAATGATGAAATGGGGGGTGGGACAAAAATTAACTGCTAATAATGAGAGTCATAAAAATAATCCCCATCCTCCTACGTATACATTCATACACACACCTGCACATACACACATATTGGCGTGGATTAATAAATACATGTATTTTCCCAGTCTAATACCAGGCCTTGTCCTTCAGGACTCAGCGGGGCGATGGTTTCTTCTCCTCTATGCACAAGCTGTGGCTCTGTCGCGCGCGTGGCCTCGTGCGTCCGTGCGCGGCCCCGCCGGAGACGTCATGAGCGTCTTACTACCCAACATGGCGGACTTTGATACCATTTATGAGTTAGAAGACGAAGAGGATGAGCACGTAGTGAGCGAGGAGCACTTGCCCAGATACTGTCCAGAGCCCGTGGTTATGCGAGGGGCCGGGCACATCACGGTGTAAGCGGAGCCGAGTTTGTGCCTTCTCTCTGTTTCCGGTGTCGCCTGTTTAGCTGGGGCTAGCCTGCGAGCTAACGGAAATCAAAACAGTTAGCCATATGTTTGGTCGAGGGTATAGCTGTTTCCCCGTAAACCGACGTTAACGACTTTATGTCTGCACGGCAACCTAAACCTTGGCAGGCAAGCAGCCGTTGCTAACGTTAGTCAAGTTTACGTGAGATGCTCTTTTAGCTACAAGTCCTCATCCTTGTGTTTTTCACTCACATTGCATTACCTGTCGTGGTCTAATTCACAGTGATTATTGTAGGTTTAATCATTGTTTGTCCATTAACTGCCTATATGTGATGGAGACGTTTTTTTTTTATCGTTTTTACACTTTATCATGTTGATTAATAGGGGATAGAGCCTGAGGCAGGTTCAATCCTCAGAGGGACTTAATAAGATGGTGTTTGTCACTGTCATCGCTATCAGATCCACCCTTCATCTTCATCCTTCACCTTAGGAGCTGATGTCGAGTCCCAGCTGGAAGCTTTCTTCAACTTGACATGTGGATGCTATTAAGAATAACTACAACAAAAAAAGGGCCAAATTCTAAAACATAATCAGCAGTTTGGAAGGTTGCTGTTGCTGCTAGAGGATTGCTGCATCCTTCTGTCTCTTTAAAAATGATTTTATTCTGCAGAACTTTTTCAAACTCAAATAGTCATCCTCGGGTACTGATAAGGCTGTCATCAGATTTTTAGGGATAAGTTCTGATTGCATGCCAAATATTAAATAAATACAAGGACTTGTTGACAGTTATTTAATCAATGGGCTAGCAATCATACAGAATCCCATGGATGTGGCTCTTTCATATTTCTTTACATCAAGAAATAAAGTAATCTCCAAGTGAAGCTGCACCTATTCTCAATTTTTAATGTTTAAAATAGCAGTTTGGCTGATTCCAGTGCTGACAATCTGATTCAGATATCCCATCTTTTGAGCCAGGGAGAGAAATAATGAAATCCTTGTCTTAACTAGGGTTACTTTAACCACTGCAGAACTGAAACAGCAGATCAATATAAAAATATCCACCACTGATGAATGCCATCTTATTACCCAGTTGTGCAGTGTTAGTCAACATGTGTATGTGCTGACATATGAGTGCATTCCTATCCAAAAGGTTTTAAAAACAGTAGATAAAATTAATGCTTTTGTTTAAGCAAGTCATGAGACAATGAAACAAAAGTCAAGACTGTCTTTAACCCATGTGAGTGCAGTGTGATCTCTCTACAGTGGGCCTATGCACTATACAGAAATAGGAAAAAGTCTTTGCTGGCATTATCTTTAGTTTAATATTGTCTTTTTTTCTGTCGATACAGTTATAATTAAAATAGTGAAATGTTGGTAAATAAGGAGCAGCTAATATATTTCAGCTTTGGATTCATTTTTGTTCTCATTGAGTGTTTGTTTTTGAGATGTCTGCTCTGTTTTTTTTCAGGTTTGGACTGAGCAACAGATTTGACACAGAATTTCCCTCTGTTCTCACGGGAAAGGTACAGTTGCTTTTGAAGTTTTTCTTGCACTTCAGTCTTGCAGACTACTTTCTGTTCAAATCCAAGTGGGAAGAATTGAGCAATTAAAGCTGCAGTGATTCCTTTGTTCTTTTGGACCTTTAACAGCCCTAACTTCCCCAGACCTCCCCATTCAGCCTTCCGTGAGAGGTTTTGATCTGATGGAGATTCATTATAAGTAGCGTACCACACTGCATAGAAAAAGGGCTGCTGTCCAACTCTGTAAATGAGTAAGCCGACTATGGTGCTCAGTTGGCGGGGACCCCAGTGTTTTGGAGGGTCCAACACCAGGTGATAAAATAATGAAATGAAGACTCTGCCGTAGACAAGAAAGGAAAGCTTCCTGGGTCGGACGCAGAAACACAAAAAGGCTGCAGGGGTAAGAGCAGGCCGAGGGAAGTGTGGGGCAATAAAAAGTACCTTCGGTATTGTGACCCAGGGTGACATGTGATGGATGAGGTCACAATTATGATGATTGAAGGGTGCAGATCAGGCCCTGCTGGGCTTTATTCTGTGGTCTTTGGCTGTTTGCAAGGAGACCTTTGCATCCTGTCATAAAAGATTACGACCCCTGTTTTATGGCGTACAGGCTCAGAGAGGAATGAGCATCCATTCAAGTTGTTTGGCCGGCGCTGCCACAGGCACTGAGCTTATCTCTCCTTTGAGTCCCTCCTTGCCTTGAACAGTCCAAAGCCTGGTTAGCAAGTTGGGGGAATGTATTTAGATCTCATCTCTGGACAACATCTGCAAATATCTACCTGTTTGGCTTTCTAAAGCTCTTTGATCCTTGTACACAGGTTTCTTTTGTGAATTGAGAAATCTTTTCAAGTCAACATGACCAAGAAACAGTTAAATTATCCAACTTCCTCTTGTTTACTGAGAAGTTCCCATGTTCATTTCACTACGTGTCCTGTCCCTTTTTCTTTAGGTAGCACCAGAGGAATTCAAAACCAGCATCAGCAGGGTGAATGCTTGTTTGAAGAAGAACTTACCTGTGAATGTGAAGTGGCTTCTTTGTGGCTGCCTGTGTTGTTGCTGTACAGTAGGCTGCAGCCTATGGCCTGTTATCTGCCTCAACAAGAGAGTAAGTCTCAAATCTCCCGTGACACGAGTTGGACAGTTTAACTCTCCCTTACATCAGTGCTGATTACTCAGGGGCTGTTATAGCAATTGGTCTAAGTGTAGAGGGTAATAACAACTTGCGTTCAATTGGTGGCTCTGTGTAGAAATGATGCATTGCATGGCGTTGCTTCTCTCTTGCTCAGCTCATGGGTGGTATTACCACTCGAGAGTTGCTGACAACAGAGTGAAAATTACTAGCTGGTAAATTGTGAGTTCAGTCCATAAATCCTAACACTGTGGCTGTTAACTGTTACCTGTTCAAGTGTTAAACTGAGTAATGTGTATTTTTTGTTTGAATTAATGGGCATGCCTTTTTTTTTTCCCTCTTTGGTCTGTTCCCGAAGACGAGGCGGTCTATTCAGAAGCTGTTAGAGTGGGAAAATAACCGACTATACCATAAGGTAAGGAAGATGCTACATTGCACCTGAGTAAAAGTGCTTAATTAGTCTGTGTCAGTCTAAGATGAGTATCATCGTGATGGATAATCATCATTAATCTGTTGTGTAAGTTTTAACCCGCCAGTCAGATCTGGTGCAATCTGGTACGCAGGGCCTGAAAGGACCGTGAGGTCAGCAGTAAAAGTCCATGTTAATTTTGTTTTGTCTCGCAGCAACAAATTACAGCTAGTAGCCGTGCAAAGGTATAAAGGAAGCTCTTCAGGGTGTCTGGCCACAGTTTGACCCCAGCGAGACCAGACAGTCCTTCTCTGAAATTCCCCTGACACTGAAGAGAAGATTTCCTTTGTTTGTGCATTTGTGTGTGTGTCTTTGTGCCTGTTTGAGAGTGAGGGAGATGTCCATTCATTGTATCTGTGTCTTTTTTTTCTTTCATCAGCTGGGGCTGCACTGGAAACTCAGTAAAAGAAAATGTGAAAGCAGTAATATGATGGAATATGTAAGTAGGCATGGATTTCTCAGTTATACCCTTTACTGATCAATCTGCAGATCATTTTTAGCTGCTCAATTGTTGGTCGGTAAAATAGATGAATGAAAAAACAGCCCAGGAAACAAAGATGAGCAGTTTTCTATGACAAAGGACCAAAAAAGGAAGTAATATGTTATATAAATATATAAGTGTTAGTTGCAAATTATTTAATAATGTCTAATTTTCTAGTACTTTGCTAGAATGAACTGATATTTAATTGTAAATTTGTAGAAAGCTTTTTCAAAATGAAAAAGAAAGTTAGTACTTAAAAAATGAGGAATTAGTTGGTGTTTAATACCACCATTCCAACTAAATGTAAATGTAAGAGTCAGCAAAGCAAGAAAAATATATGATATATAAAGTCTGTTTATTTAGTAACTTGGCGTAATTGAATGCAGCCAAATACATGAATTATGTTATAAATCCTCCCTTCATGAAGGTTGTAATGTGTAGTTACTGTTGAAACAGTTTTAGAGAGGTGGTGTGTGTTGTTTGTGGTGCTGCTGGTTGTCATTGCATTACTTTGACAGGTTTTTTTTTCCTATTTAACCAACCGCCGTTGATTTAAATTATTTGCTAGGCAGTACGTATGTGAGTGATCCCGCTGCTGATTTTCAGAGAAATCCAGAGAAACTCAAAACTCTTACTTAAACTTTTGAGAACTTTGTTTTTGTCTGTGGAATAAATAGCTTTTTTTTAAAAAAAAATTTGCTGGAAACATGCTAAGTCAGGACTTCCTATAAAGATTAGTTCAGTAACTAGTAATGTTTCTGCTCTGGTGAACACAGTTGGATTTTAACCTTGCGACATTGTGTTTTTCCTCTCTTCAGGTGATTCTTATAGAATTCCTACCCAAATATCCTATATTCCGACCAGACTGAGGAGGCCGTTGCCAGACTGGATGAGTGGCCCTTGAATCTTATCCTTAGTGCCTTGTATATACAGTATGTTGGAAAAAAGGGTCTGTGCCGCTGTGTCTCGTGACGACCCTGTAAATCTCCCAGTACCTTGTACATTAGAATTTGCAACACTGTCACTTTGCTTTAGAGCAGATTTTGCACATTTTCCCGACAGAACTACACGTTCCCTTTGTTGCATTCTGATGTGTTTTTGTTACATGTGGAAAAAAAAAAAAACAACTAAACAAAACAAGTGATACTCTCAAAAAGTGCATTTACCCCAAAGAACCATCAGCCTGTATCCCATCTATTAAATCACTAATCCCTTGCAAAGAATGTGATGCCTCCACCTTCCGTTAACTATCCTTGCCTTATGTATGATTTTAAAAAAAACAAACAAAAACTCTACATGTAACAGGAGGAGGAAGGCTTTGGGTAATTCAACAAGTCTGTAGGCTCAGATGCTGTTTGTTGGGTTTCCCTTCTTTAAATCCAATTCTTTGCAGGTAGATGGGATGGTTGAGATTGCCTAACGTACAGTGTACGTCATTACCCCGTGTTTTGTCCTTACATGAACCCTCTGTACATGGGAACTAGCTAGTAAGAACTTGACCTGTAAATACCATGTTAGAATAAGCTGTACAGTGGTATACCATTGTTTACATAAAGTTACTTAGCTCTTTAGTTTTTTTGCCAATATATTGCTGTACAATAGTTTTGATTATGAAAGATGTCTACGTACCTTTCTAGTTTATATGGACCTGTTTATCTTGTAAGCCATATAGTGACTATGTACCTGATGCCAGGGTTGGGACTGATTGTTGCACTTGAGCTCAGATAAAGCTCAGGATTTCAGACTGGAGTGGATCCTGAGTTTTCTTCCAGTGACAACAGCAGTGCATGTTACCATGCGGTTTTTGCCAATTAAGACGACATTCAGTGACTCGTCATCTATTAAAGCTGGAGATAGTCGGAAGATTTGAATTTGAACTCTGCCCTTCCACTCATTTCTCTCCCACCCCCCACTAACTTTGTATTAATTTTGTAGTTTTGTACTCTTCCCTGTGCCGTGTTTGGTCCTCCTGAAGTGTTAGGAAGCACATGCTTCTACAGATACTGATGTGTTGACCAGATGGTTCCTTTGTTTCACTCATCCTTTCAAGTGTTGGTTTTGTTTTCCAGAATCTTAGTGAAAAGATTGCTGCATTGCATTGTATTAGAGTGCCTCTGGTGTTGTTGAAAACCACAGAGAAGTGCAGGTTGAAATCTTTTCTCCTGTACAAAGGAGAGTTTACTGCTCCCAGTATTGTCCCTGTTACATTTTTTTTTGTAAATGTTTATCATGATGACCTAATCCCAATGGAGAGAAAATAAATTGTCAATTTTGAATTTAATTCATCGCCGCTTCCTTCATTTTTTTCCCCCTATGAAACATGTGGTGTGTCATGTTGGTAAAAGCAGGTCGTGACTGACCTCGGCTGATGCACTTTGACCACAGCCTGCTGGCCCGCGATGAAAAATGTGGCTGTTTGTCATGTTTAACAAGGTGCTGAATCGTTAACTTTAACAAGACAGCCTGCAATTACTCAACATATATACAACTCAGGAATGCTGTTACCATAACCTGCTGCTGCTTCCTAATGTCACGGACCAGCGGGAAGCAAGCCAAACATACAGTTTCTACTGTACCTGACCAACACCTCCAAGTACTGTAGTGGTGGGCTTCACTTTGGGGTGGAGGGTTTTATGGTCCTCTGTGCTTTTTGTTTTCACATTCACAGCCTCTCCTGGTTTAGACTGAGGAAGTGTTCAGTAACCTTTTACTGCTGCAGTAGTGTGACGTTATCACCACTTTGTATTGGGTCATGGAAAGTAGAAATATCAATTGTATTGCAACATATGGTATCCTAAAAAGCTTTTTTTTTAATTATGAGAAACTTGGGGACATGCTACAGTCTGACAGTAGATTCACTGTGTGGTAAATATACTGATACATTTAGGTTTTTTGGGATTAAAACATCAGGCTTTTAATGATATATATTTTAAACTTTTATTAAAGCCTTACAATATAGACAGAAATAAAACTAGTAAGTTGGTGGTATGTAAGTGCTTATGAAGTGAAGATTTTTTGAGAAAACTGGCAAAATATAATTATGAGAAATCATTGAGGCCTTAAGAGCATGATTTTAAAATCGCCTAACAGGTCTGTGATAAAGCACAAGATTAATAACAGTAGTTTTATTTTTAATTTTGCATGTGCATATCATGGTTACTTTAAAGGTTTTAGAGGATGAAATCTGGAAACCTTGGCCACTTCAGTCCTTGTGTCCACTAGGGGTCAGAGTGAACAGGCTAATAAACTGTCCAACCACAGATTTTGAACATGAGTAACTGTAATAAATTATTTCTAACATTTGCACCCGTCCTCTGTGAATACTGGTGTATTTATAATCCCCTCTAAACTACCCATCCATCATCAAGTATAAATAAAGGGTGGCTTGTAAAGCTGTGCCTTTACTACACTTAACATTCCTCCCCAAAAGCCCAAGGTGTACAGAACCTTCATAACAGAAAGACGGAATGATTTCATGATTTTATTGAACATAATGAAACGGTGGACAGGCTAATACACACATTACCTGCTGTACATTTTACAGCCATCCATAGTTTTTCAATAGGTATCGCATCTATAAAGATACAACAAAGGCCACTGGGAATGTGTCGACACAGATATATCAGAACAAGGCTTTGAATTCCCACAAACAGTAAATAATGAGAAGAACAAATAATGAGGAAAACACAATTTTGGTGGAGGAAAAAAATTTAAGGCAAGTATAGATTTTGGTTTCTCCTTCGATATCTACAAGGCACCTGCTTATTAAACTCGTTCATTATGAGCAACTTTATCATTTGGAAAGAAACACACACACACACACACACACACACACACACTCACACTCAGTGAATACAGATTAAAAAGTTTTGATTAAAACTCAACATTCGTCACATAATCTACGAGCTTCTTTTAAACCAGCTTAAGAGTTCCACAACACAAGTTAAAGATTCCTGTTAAGAGCTTACAGGAAATAAACCTGATCCAACCCCTACCAACACAATGCTGACTAAATGGTCTACACATATTTGTTGAGTAAAGAAGTGTGATCTTTAATGTCATGACATAGACTTCAAATATTTCTGACATTTTAAAACCCTTTAAAATTAGTTTTGTCCAAGAAAAAAGAAAAAAAATCTCACTGCTGATATTCTCCATATAGATGCTAATTTTACTCTAAAATGTCAATTTAATTCAATTAAGACTTCACCTTCCTGAAATATTTGGTGTCAGCATATTGTTAACAATAACGCAATTCAGCTATGTACATATATTCATTATCACTTAAAATCTCACACCATCCATAGGCTGTATACAAAGGATAGATGCAGCTGTTGTGTCGTAGTCTGCTTGTGTAGACTCGAGCTGAGGGGGATAGCGGTCACCATATTGAGTTTTTATAACTGGATGTGACGAGTGAGGTGAGGATCCCACTGAAAATCCACAGGACACTCCACATTCAGTCACTTGTCAGTCACAAAGTAGGTCTACTCTAAAGCGTTCCCTGCTTTATCGTCCTTTTTGACTCCAAATAAGAAGATAACTTACAAGATGAACATCATGCTATATTCAATAAGGCATAAAACTAGCAACGGAGATCATAAACTCATAAGGAAAACATTTATTGAAGGGGGCATCTTCCCATAAACTTCTGTACAACGGGATGTCTTTTTGCAACCAACGAAGTCGTCCCCTGCTGGTCATTAGAAAGAAGGCACTTCTGCATTAGCTTCACTTTGCAGACCCTAAAGCTATGTTTTTTTTTAATACACAGTCTAAGATGTAATCACTACCAAATAAAAGATTAGGCAGATAAACTAAAAATATACATACAACTTTAAAATGGGATCAGAAAGACGCTCCAAAAAACAAATCCTTCCAGTTTGTCTTTAGCACATAATTCATGGATTGTCATCAATATTACACGACAATATCGCAAAAAACAGTCCATCTATGGAAAATCATCTATTGTACATGGGATGGTTTTGAAGAACACGCATCTTCTGTATGACATCACCTCAAAAATCTCAAACGGGTACACGTGAAAGGGACAGTGAGATTCCCAGTAAAGAAAGAAATGAGATCACAGAACGGGCACGTGAGTTTGGCTATACTAGACTTCCCGGCCAGGACACCACAGTCAGCGTGACTTTATTCTTCTGTAGTTTGAGCATTGGGATGAGAGAGGAGTTGTTCATTCCCACAGTTGTAGCTCCGTTCACCGCCACTATCTCATCACCACACCTGAGAGAGCCACGGGACATTTTCATTACCAGGGACAGTGCTGAACAGATGCAGAAGCGGATGATGTAACATGGGAGTCAAAATGTGGTTAACTTACTTGAGGCGTCCATCAAAGTGAGCCGGTGTTCCAGGCACAATGGTTTTGATGAAGAACGGCTGCTGCCCGTGGCTCTCCTCATAACCCCCAACGATGCTGAAGCCCCAGCTCTCGTTGTTGGTCTTCTGCAGGACGATGTCCCGGCACCAGTGCATGTGACTGAAGAAACAAGTCACGAGTCAGAGCCAGCTCTTTCACATAAAAGCAAATACAGCTCAAACAGCACTAGGGCTATGATGTAAATGGTTATATTGAGTTTCCTTTACCTTGGTAATCCAAGCCAGCGAGTCCACAGCGGGGTCCAGTTGAGGGTGTCCTCTCGTGAGTCTTCTGCAATGTCGAGTTCGTCATTGTTAGCCTCGGTGTCCTCCTCTGCCTCCTCAGACAGAGTCTGAATGACACGAAGCACCACCTGGGACTGAGCTGTCTGAGCCTTCAGCACAGAAACAGCCTCATTGTAGGTCAGCTGAGTCAAATCGACACCGTTGATGCTCAGCAGAACATCACCTGAAGAAATACAGATGATGTTAACAAGGACAAAACCAGTTCAGTTAAAATTATCTCTGTGTTTAAATTGACTTTTAAAAAAAAAAAAAACTCAAGATGTCAGTTCAACCACAGACAAAGTGTGGGATGGATATAATATTTAAAGAGTAACTCTTAAAGAAGTCAGAGTCAAGTCTCTATTTTAGGACACATCCTCTCAGTTTTAATGGTCCTTGAGCAGCACATTGTATCCCGAGAAAGAGGCAGGAAAAAAAGGAAAATTGCCCTTTTCCTGTACTTTCGTAGTGGATTTTCAAACAGAGCTGTCATTTCCAAAATCTTTACACTTATTTATTAAAATACATTGTAATTTTCTTTTCTTTAAAGACTTAATTGATTGAATTTATGTACAACTATCTCTACAAAAATTGGTTTACTAAATTATTAATCAGTGGACAGAAAAGACAATCTATTTATTCTGGAAGCAAAATGCCAAAGCAAATGTTATATACTGTGTTTGTTATATGGATGGGTCTTGGAGGTCCAGGCACGGCCAAAAAAGATCCCACATGACTGTAGTCATGCATGCCCGTTTATGATGTGTTTAAAAATAGTTTTTTATCCTGAAAGTTGCTGTGTAGCCTGTACAGATGATCCAGAGTTTAGGTTTATGAATCAAACATGACTGACTCTTGTAATGCTCTTTTAAACGTAAATTTAATAAGTCTTACTGTGCACTAGTTTATAACCTCTGTTTTGTGCACTGTGTGTGTGTGTGTATGTGTGCACGCACACAAGTGTAAGTGAGAGTATGATGGTACTCTCCCCTTTTTATCTTTTTTTTTATTTTTTATTTTCTTTTATGGAATGCCAAAGTGACTTGAGCCAAATGCCCCCCTGTCAAAGTTGGCCGCCTGTCCAGTTCATGTGCTCTGGCCCTAACCCTGGTTATACATGATAACCAGGGTTAGGACCCAAAAAAGTGATGACATTTTTTTTTTGCATTTTTACGTTTTTTGACATTTTACAGGCAAAAATGATTAAGGATATCTGAAGCTGAATTCAATATTGAAATAATTTCTAGCTGTAGCCCTTGCCAAGAGAATGTTACAAAGACAAAAACACTCTTTTTATTCCTGCGGTTTGTACCTCTTTTGATGGTGCCATCTCGGTGCAAACAGCCTACAGGCTGCACACTTGTGATGTAAACCGGTAGACGGCTGCGACAATCCCTCCCTCCGGCGATCGTGATGCCGAGGGAAAGCCGAGGCTCCTTTTTCAGACTCACAGTCTTCTCCTGACTAGAAAATCCACCTGGAGGATCCTATGGAAACAATGAGACACATTAATACCAAGCAATAAGAAACATATTGACCATTTTCATTGTATGGATTTTTAAATTTATGTCCTCTACATCACGTTTTCTCCACAGGAGTTAACCTTTTTTTGTTTGGCCTAACATGCCAGCTAATCACATTCTCTCCAGGATCACTAACTTAATGGATCCCCCTCACAAAACCACTTGTAGAAACAAATGTGAAACATCTGAGATGGAGCTGAGAGGTAAGGGCAGAGGGAAAGTGTGAGGTTCAGCACTACGCTCTCGTACTGGAAAAGATGTGTGGAAAATGACAACTTCAACCAGTCTCCTTGTGGCTCTCTGGAGTCTGTAAACCATCAGAAGGGAAGCTTGGGGAAGGTGGGGGGTTCTTCCTCTCCACAGCAGGGAACCCATCCCACCCCCAGCAAGACGAAAAGGCTCGACTCTGCAGGCAAAAGCTAACTGTTACCAGCTTTGATCCTCTGCCTTGCAAAGAAACGGCCGAAAAAACAACAAGACAGTGGCCCCGTAGAGGCAGAGCGAGCAGCACCCGGGGCCTTTTGATCAGGCCAGAGGGAGGCCCCAGAGAAGGGCTTTTATCTCTGCTCACCATTGCAGGTGTCTGCTCTCACCCCTCAACTTGGGGGGTTGCTGTTCTTTCCACTCACTGTGTATGGTACAACTGAGTGTGAGCGACACAGGAGTGAACGTCACAATTACGCTGTGTAAACATAAACATGCAAAGTTTGTAAGACACTGCGACCAACATTGCGGTGTTAAAAGACAAACAGCTGGAAACCACCAGGAAACATGGAAATAAAATATATAATTAAAAGAAAACGAGGGCCAGGAGCAATCTTCCTTACTTTCAGTTTGAGGATCGACTTGGGAGGAAACGGTTTGTGTGTTACCTTCATGTAGGTGGACTGGCGCCTAAAGAACTGCGGCTCAGGCGTCCTCCTGGATGTTCTGCTGCTTCCTCCTTCCTCTTGAGCCTCCACAGATCTCATCACCACAAAGTTCACACGCATCTCACTGGCCTGTTGGCACAAAGAATAAAAGCAAATGATTTTACGCAAACAAATTTCATACAAAGCTCCTATTATGAATTCCTCAGCCAGGTGGTGTTTATATTGAGGGTTTTGCATGTCTGCTCCACTAACTATCACCTAGGATACATTTTCCATGCTGTGATTGATTGCCCTCCTGGGTGCCCTTGGTCTGTAGAAATTTTAAGATGTATTATGACTTGTAGAGACTTGCCGGGGACAGTGTGCATAATATTTAACATACTAACAGATGCTTCTTTCCAGTCTTTTAATCTGACAGCATCTGAAGGTGTTGGCTTCTGTACAAGTTGTAAACATCCTGTGTCCCAAAAGGTTGTCAGCATGCTGTTGATTCAATTCAATATTATTTATTTATATAGCACCAAATCACAACAACATTTGCCTCAAGGCACTTTACATTGTAAGTTAAGGGCTGCACAATAATATAGTACAACAATAATGTTGATGTCACTTTTTAAGTGACATGAATAACTTTTGCTATTCTCAAATACAAGGTTTAAAGGATGTGCAAGTCCTTTTTATTCTTTTTGTTTTTACTTACTTTAAACAGCATCTTAACTTTGTTTATTTAAGAAATAAGGGTGCAGTCTGTAATCTACCTGTATAATCTGGGCTGCACTTTCAGGTGTCCCATGCCTCAGGTCATGTCCATTGATGGCCAAAACTTTATCATTGTTCCTCAGTTTTCCATCCTTGGCTGCCAAACCACCAGCCAGCAGGTCTAAGATAAAAACCCCACTCTCATCCGATTTGCGGATAAGTTTGATGCCGAGCGGCTCTGTGCGCTGACTCTTCACTAGCGTCACCTGGAGGACTGTACCAGGGTTGTTACTGGTGGTAGCGTTGCTATGGGGACTGTGAGAGCGCGGGGAGCCGGTGGAAGTGGGTTGGTTTTGGTCTGAGCGTTGATCCCTTAATTTGAAACCTTTCTCCTGCATGACGGTGAGCCTGAGGAGGGAGGGCAGCTGCAGCACTGTGATGGCCCGGGTGTGGGGAACTGAAGCCAAGCTGATGTCATTCACCTGGAACACGACACCACGAAGAGGAGAAACAACAATATCACTGATAAAGCAGCTGAACGCAAACATTACCTGCCTTCACTGTGTACAGTTATTTGTCAAGCATAAAAGAGATCAACCTTTCTTGACGATGGTGTAACTTCATGTGCTTGGAAATAAAGCTTTGTCATATCTGGCTTTTATGCTATTTAGGATGGTTGCCACAGCAAGAAGATGAACATGCAAACTCCACAGCCAGATTTTGGATTCTTCTTGCTGTTAGGCAATAGTACTAACCACCGTGCCACCCCACACAATACAACGCCCTGCATTAAAAATAAGATTTCTGTTTTCCAGAAAAGAGTTGACGTTACCTAATTCAATGATTCTGAGCTCAAAAATACCAATTCTGTACAGTTTTCTTTTCACAGGTCGTCCATTTGTGCTCATTGTGTTTCAGCTTCTTCAACACAGTTTGGTTATTTTCATAGGTGTCTTTCGACTGGACAGAATGACCAACTGGCATGGATGCAAAATAGTTGCCAGTATGCAGTACAATACATTTTAGGTTGGATTTTGAGCTGTCAATGAACAGCCTCTACTCATCTGCATCGTACTCACAACCCAATGCACCAAAACACCCAACATGAACGCAATAAAGAAAGTCATCATCCATTTTAATGATGGAATAAGATTCTTCTCATCACGTCCTGCAGATGGAGGAAATTGGCTGCAGATCGCTATGTACTATTGTGAGGTTAATGAATTGAAAAGAGAGGGGGGAGCCATGCAGGATGCCATATATAGACAGAAAACCGGAAGGGCAATGGGATGAGGTGCGGTCCTGCTCCTAAAATGCAAATAAATCATTTCCAGTAAAAAGATTTTTTTTTTTTCCTGGAGTCAGGAAGCTTTTCTCACTCAATCTAGACCCAAGCCACTCAGTTGCTTCCTTTGGAAGATCCAAATCTCATATTAAGTCATTTAACTCTGAGTAAATAACTGCAGGTAATCTTCAAAGTCTTCATCACTAGAATGTTGTGCATCCGGAAACAAAACATCATCACGCGCTCGTCTCTCATCAGCTGAAAAAAATGAGAGGTGACATTTCATATGAATGTGGTGCAGGTCTCATGGCTGATGGCAGGTTAGGATATCTGATGATACAGTTTGGAACTGTATCCAGAAATATTGACTAAACAGAAGCAGCAGTTATCAAAGCGATTCTGTGGCTTCCTCCATGCCACTGAAAACATTAAAACCAGATTTATTTTTCCCTTGGTTGTCCTATTTCATTCCAAAATAAGCAGAGTATGTTTTTTTTCCACAAAACCTGTTATGTTTTGTTGCTATTTGGATGAACCGAACCATCCGCAGATAGGAAAAACATCTGGATCGTGTTTACAATTGCCATTTGTAAAAAAACATGTGACATATAGAGCAAAATTTTGAAATCAGTGTTACATTTAATAATCACTATCTGCTCTAATGTTTAGCTTTTTTCTTCTTTCTTTTTTCACTTGCAGCAGGAATCCTCCCCTCAGTTTACACTGTTGTCATTAGGTTTGTTTAAACACAATCATGCATGCCACTCGAAAAGGGAGTGACTGGAGTCAGGTGGGGACGCCTAAGGGAGGTCAGGCCTCTCATAATGTCACTACAAACTCTGCATCACTGCTGTAGTTTAAAGTTTATCAGCCCTCGGGGGGGCCGCCACTGGCCTGGGCCCCCAAGCAGTTGCCTGTCTTGCCTGGTGGCAAGCAGCACCTTTGTCCCTGTGCTGGGGTCTGTCTGGAAACTCCAGCTTCCTCCCACAGTCCAAAAGCCATGCATGTTAGGTTAACTGGGGATTCTAATTAGGCTGGAGGTCTAAATGTGAGTGTGAATGGTTGTCTGTTTCACAGTGTTAGCCCTGAACTGGAGACGCGAAAGGAGAGGGATGGACATTACACTTTAGTTTTGCTGTCCTCTTAATAAAATAATCAAGATTATGACAGGTACGTAAACATTAGTTCCAAGTCTCTTCTGTTTGAAGTCTGCCTCACAAATCTAAGAATAGGCCTCAATAAAAATCAGTCTGTTGTTTCAATCATCTTTTTATGTTCACAAACAAAGGAAGCGATTGTTTCGCATCCTGAAAGCGAGCTGTTCCCCAGTACGGTTTCTGTTTTCATTTCCAGGTCTGGGATTGCTTGGCTTTAGAGGAAAAGCTAAAATGTATTTCACAGGAAATTTATTTCAGACCAATGTGAGGGTAGAAATCGGATGTGGATTATTCTTGTTATTGATATTCTGCACTCCCATTATTTTCTGCGGAAACCAAAAGCAGTTCCTCCTTAATGTTTGAACACTATTAAAGTGAAAGGCAGTGGGTTAGTCAGTGACATCAACAAGGTAAAGTTGCTCAAGCTGACATGACGCATTAGTGCCAGGTAATATTAACCACGCCTTGTTGCCATGGAGACAAAACTTGTTTATCTTGAATGTCTACTTTCCCATTCCCTCCAACGAGCACTGTGTTTACAATACCATGAGAAGTAGTCATAAGGTGACCTGAACTGTCACGCTATGCCACGACATGAGATTTCTAAATCCCAACGCTGAATAACAGCTGAATACGACTTAATCCCAGCTCTTCCCTCGTTTTCTCTCTCACCTCTAAAATATGGTCTCCTGGTGCCAGCCTGCCATCCCTAGCTGCTATTGAGTCCCGGACAATTTCTTGTATGACTATGTTTCCCAGCGGTGTGTCTTTCCCCCCCACGATCCGAAGGCCCAGCTCCTCTCCGGGTTCATCTCTGATCAGCTCCACCACAGTGGCCTCGGCCACCAAACTGGACCGCAGGGAGTTGTTGTCTGTAGGAGAGGGAAAAAGAGAAGCAACAATAATAAACATGGCTGTATATCCTGTTTACTCCCAGTTCTCTCCTCTTTTTCACTGGAAGGAACCTTTTAAAATACCTAAAATACCTAACCTTGTAAAATACCCGATGCAGGAACACCAGCAGAAAGAAGGAAACAAACAGATATAATCATACTGGTTTGAACAATTTACCAAATTCTATCCTCACTTTACTGAGGTGTAACACTTCCACAGATCCAAAAACACAACAGAAAAGGCAAAACCGGACAAATCTTTGCCAAAAAAACCCCCCAAAACACTCAAAGATCAATTCAGTGGTGTAAAAATACAGCTATAATATATATATATTTATTCACACACCAGAAATCAATGTTTTTTCCACACATGACTAAAAACACTAATAGATTCACACCAGCACTTTAAATTGTTTTCATTCCCTGCAGGATGTTTCAACACGGCATCCAAGTAAACTGTTAGCATAAACAAAACCTGCTCAGTGTATAACCAGTCTTGGATCATCAAATGCGACACTGCCACTTGGACAGAGGACGAGGGGAGGGAAAGAGGCTATAAAGGAGTATGAATTGTGCTGACTGTTTAATAATATTTTCATTGTCATTGTGATATAAACCTGCTAAACAAGTCTCATAAGGCTGCCCGAAAGGTAGTGAGTGGGAAAAGTAATTTATATTAAAACACATAATGCCTTCACACTCAACATGCAAATATTTGACACTGTTCTATAAAAACTTGTTCTTAAAAAAAAAAGAAGTCAATTTCTTTATTCAGTGAACATTAATGCTTGGTCGCAGTGCCAGCAGCGTACCTTTTAAAACCAGAGAAACTGGAAGCTTAGTGCATATTTATTTCATAGACCCAGTATGTAAACATTTTCATTGATTGCATCTATTATTTCCTTCTGTAATTTCAATCTAATCAGCGACGAGTGACTCCAGAAACTAGTTGGAAGCAAAAACAGGCTACACACTTAAACACAATAATGGCCTGTGAGTATGCGAGGGTCCGTTCGAGTCTTTGTAAAGGTCAGTTGTCTCACAAAACACTACAACGCAATGCATCAACGACACATGCGCCCTTCAGGTGGTTAAGGGGCATAATGGCTACTCGTCCATGGTGTCTGTAGCTTTCCACATGCTGTTACTCTAATGTACACAGATTCACTTTGTATTTTACCCCGCATAAAGTTAGCTCAGATAGCCTAGATAAACTGATAGCTTGTTTACACATTTCAAGATGCCTCTTACCCCATCACCTCTTTTCTAGCGATGTCACAAGTTCTCGGTAAACGCCCTATTAAGCACAACTAAGTTACAGGGGATTTATACTTAAATCTACCCTGGACCTGACGTGCACCTCCATGTCAGTAGATTGTAATTGGCCTGCTCAGTACTCCAGATACCTCCTGTGCATGTCTGGCAACTTTGGTGAGAGGATTTTAATCATCGCTTCAGTTTCTGAAATCGCAGATGTGCGCAAATTCTCAGAGGGAGAATGCCGCAACTATCAGAATGGGTACGAGGGAATATAGAAGGCAGTGGAAAAACCTGAGAGACAAATGTTTTTGCCTCCGGGGGGGGAAAAAAAAAAAAAAAAATCAAAAAAAAGAAAAAAAAAAAAAAGTCCCAGAATTTAGGTTTTTCTATTGTGGCAGGCACTGCAAATAAATGTACTACAAGTGTTAATGTTGGCAACAGCCAGTTGTGTAGGTTAAACATTACTGTAGCCTGTATACATATAAAGGATCCATGTTCTAATCAACTATTAGTTGACTTTTTCTTTTAAACAGCTCTACAGAAATAGAATCCAAACTTTAAGTGATCTTCCTGTTGCTGCAAAATTCACAGAAAAACCAAAGCGTGAAGAGAAGGCTGTAGGAGCATTTTTTGTTATGTTTGTGTTCAGATAAGCTAAGCATATCTTGTGCCCATCTTTTTACTGAATGCAGAGACAGATATGATCGTCTCCTTTAACTCCCAGCAAAACATTTTGGAGAGAAAAACACCGTCTTCACCAAAATGTTAGAAATGTCTCTTTTCATATAGAGACCTACATGGAATGACACACTATGACATAAACCAGTAAATTTGTGTCATTTGTGTTTCCGGGATGCACTGAAGAGTATCATGAAAAGGAAACGGAGTGACGCAGAGTGGACCTCAGTTTGTGATTATAACAGCGAGATAGCACAAACTCTGCCTCACTGCGCAGCCTCGCTCTTCCATGGAAATGGCCTGTGCATACACACAGACCATACAAGTACTTACATGCTTACTCCTCAGCAATACTACCAATGTATTTAGTCCCATTTAGTTACAAAGCTATGAATTTAACTAGCGGCAGAGATGGTGAAACCTGGATGAATCAACATGATGAAGTCTTTATGCTGGGGGGGGCGCATTACTAAATATATCTAACATCGTTCTAGATTTATGAGTCTGCCGAGTCTGATGAGATTTTAACAAAGCTTTTTCAAAAATCAAATGACAGATTATAGTTGCACGAATATAAACTTCACTGTGGACACCTGGTACCAGTTGCCTGGCAACTGTGTTTTAGTGAACTTTGGTCGGTGATACCGGCTTGCAAGTTGCTTTCAGGGTTTTTCCCACCCATGATGCAACTGTCTGGTTAAACTGTGTGTGAGCTGGTACATGTTCCTACAGCCAGGCTGATGATTCACCTGAGACAGACAGAATCAGACCCTTAAAGGCTAAAAGCAGCAAATCCTGTGTGCGCCCTGACAATAACCCCATCAATTGGAAATATTCCTGTTAAGCCTAGAAGCTTCTATAAAGATTATTTGGTACTTTTTAAACACACACCCTGAGAAATGGCGGGTTTTAAAATAATAAAATAACTCCATACCTTCCTCACCTTCCTCATAGGCAGGATTAATGAGCCCAGGCTCGGGCTGATCCCGGGTTGAATTTCGAGACAGTGTTGCTGAATGTTTCGCATCTCCAGACCCTTCTCCGTCACCCTTACGTCCCTTTAATTCATTCCATGAGGGCCTCTTCCTCTTCTCTGCTTCCTCTCTGAGTCTTCTAAAAACAGGACATCTGAGGATTGACAGAAGTATGGAGAACATTAACAAGTAAGTGGGTGAATTAGTGATGTTAAAAGGAGTTTAAAGAGAATCTTTTATTCGAATTTGGAGCTACAGCTTTATATTCTTTTACTAGAGTATCTTTCCAAACAATTCTCATTTCCCTTATGCTGTGCAGCCCATCAGTGGACTGATGGGCTGTCCGAAACAAGCTGTTTTTACTTCCATCCCTTCCCTTTAAAAAACAACTTTCCTCTAATTAGCTGCTCATCAGAAACAAGGTTTGAAGAGCAGTTAGGTGGTGAAGCTGTGTTCAAGACCAGTGCCGTTGAGATGACAACACCAAGGAAATCCCCTCCCATTGGCATCATACAGATCTGAGATTAAAAAAAAAAAACCCTGAGCATTACAGCCGTCTGAAGTTTGTGGCTCAAAGGAATTAGTAATACATATGATTACTTCATTTGAAACTTTGGCCACCTTTAATATGAGATCCCACCTTTGAAGCTATATTCATATATGAGTGAAAATAATGAAAAATATTATCGGTACATGTACAGGAACAGCTGAAAATGAACTCAGGAAACAAAATTCAATGTTAAATGTGTTTTGTGAGAGCAAAGAGACCAGAGGAGAAGCACTATGCAGATTTCTCTGCATTGCAGAGTCTCTGTTGAGACAGGCTGAATCTGATTAAGCCTGTGCTGGAACCGGTGCCTAGTCTTCATCCCTGAACTTTGCCTCCTCACTGTTTGCACAGAGAAGCTGCAGCAAGCTAATTTGCCTCCTACAACTGACTGCGTCATGGCGGCCACTGGATGATAAGCACCACACTCTCCATGTGAAAACGAGAAGAGTGACCTGTGCCTCTTATTGAACTCAATAACTACACAGTTGTGTGTTCACAGACGAACTATGCTTCAAAGAGGACACAACTATGGTGGCCCTGAAAGGTCAAACCGTCTGCGAGTTAAGAAAACACCAACAAATGGAAAAACAATGGAAAAGCATACAAAACACGACAAAAATAGAAAAAACCCCCACAACGGATATAGAAAAAAAAAACATGACAAGAGGTGGAAAAACATAAAATCTCACAAAATACAACAGGAGTGTTTATGTGACACAATAACATGACGGACCAGGTCCAATTGAACAGAAACCAAAACATGCGAAGGTTTGCACTTTTGGTGTTTGAGGATTCATCTGTGTTGCGAGAGAGAAAAAGATGCAGGTGATATGCATTTTAATCACATGATTCATATAATACTGTAGATACGTGTTTGCTATTAGCCGTTTACTGCTAGCTTGTCACTTTTTATTTTTAACTAGCTTTTGCTGCATCTTTTCTATTTCTGTTGTATTTTATTCAACTTCCATTGTGTTTTGTGTGTTTTCTTAAGTTTGACCACGTTTGACCTCTCAAGGCCACCGTACAAAAACACAGCTACAAACGTTATGTTTTTCTTTTCTTTTTTCCTGCAAAGTAATCAGAATTTTCTCACAAAACCCTGCAGATCTTGTGTTTAACTACGTTTTTTTCTTGTTGTTGTTTTGACAAGAGTGATAAGCTACAATACTCGTGCCTGTAAGCCAAATATGAGGCTATAAATAACAGTTAGCTTAATCAACAGACTGGAAAAAGGGAACAAATTTAAGTGGCTCTGTCCAAAGCTTTAAAAAAAAAAAGAAAAAAAGAAACTGCCTTCCTGCACTTCGTCAGCTTACTAATTAACAAGTCTGCAATAAATCTTTAATCTGTCACATGAATCCCCCTGTAAATCTGTGATACGGGCACTTTACACATCAACTCTCAGATTAACAAACAGTTTCAGCATTTCTGCGAGGTGGACAGGCTAGATGTCTTCAAGCTAAGCTAAACTAAACGAAAGCCAGCTGTAGCTTCATATTGAGTAAACAGCCATTCAACACTTGTCTTAACTCTTGCCTAAAAGGCAAGAAAGCAAATGTTTCTGAAAAAGTTAAACAATTCTTGTGACAACCACATGACCGATGAGTTAGGTCGCTGGTAGTTTACACAAGACAGCATCAGAGATGCACATGAATATAACATAGGACACATTACATAAACACCACCATAAACTACAACCTTTGTCTGAAGCAGGCAGATGGTTCAAAATGAAGGAAAACTAGGTAAAACGATTGCACTGCGTATAATATCATCATAAGATACTCATAATAGAAGATTTAGAGTTTCATGTGTTAGAACTGTGAAGGTAAAACAGTATCCACAGTCAGCATCCCACTGAGTCTTACCTGTTGTGCAGGTGAGGCTGCAATTCACAGCGCTGCATCGTCTGCTGGCACTCCACACAGTGTGGGCACATAACCGTCAACTTGTCCAGCAGGTTCCTGACCAGCAGGCTGGAGGGACGGCACTGATGTAACTGCAGCCGCTGGCGGTCCACGGGGCAGAAGTCCTGCTCCTTCAAGAAGTTGCTCAAACAATGAAAGCAGTAAGTGTGGCCGCACGGTGTGTCCATTGGCTTCAGTAAAGGCTGCAGACATATGTGGCAAACCAGTTCGTCGTCCACCTCATCTTGGTACTCGTACAAGTGGGAGTCCTGACTGTCGTGCTGCTGGCCGCACTCCTTACAGACGCGTGCCCACGACAGGCCCACAGTGCTGCTGCTGCTGGTAACTTTGGTTTCTGTTGCAGCCATTATCTGAGAGAGCTCAGTCCAGTTTTCTGTGTCTGGAAAGGATCAGCGTTCTCTTATCTCCTCACAAACTCTTTTAGTATATTTCATAAGTCTACATTTGCATTCCCACAGCCAAATCCAATCCAGCAGTGAAGCAGTTTATCCAGAGTCGAAAATGTTATCTCCAAGTCTTCATGTTGATTCTCTGTTGAGAGAGAAACACAGTTAAGTCTACAGCAGACCATTCCTACTTAAACTGGGCAGCTCCACAGGAAATGACAAATCCACAAAGCTGCAGCAATATGGCAGCAAGTTACAGCTGCTTCCTCTCAGCAAGTTTCCTGAGGGACAAAAGGAATTCTCATCTCAGCTAAAAGTCACAGTGCTTCTCACTGAAAGCGCTGAACTCTGTGAAATGAGCCAGAAGAAAATGGACTAAAGTCAACCCTCTGCTAATGGGAAGGAACAAAGGGAAAGCACGCACGAGAGTAAGAATTCTGAATGAACTGGGCAGAAACACAATCCCCTTCACTAATGACCCCTTGCACCCAAACGGCAGTGGTCTCTATCCCTTTGTGCAGGTCGTAATCTCCTTTTAATTCCCTCTCGTAAGGAGAGCGCTGATTAGAGACGCATTCTTTGAAGAAACTTTTAGACAACCTCTCCACATAAGAACAAATAGAGAAACATCACAAATTACACCAAATGTACTGTGGTGGATATTGTGACCACTGAGGACACATCATCCACCGAAACGGCTCGTTTGGGGATGGAATAGAGAACATCCAACTAGACCACAGAAAACTCCAAATTAAAGGAAAAAATCAATAATTATTTATTAACTGCTTTATTAACTTAATTAACAAAATAGCTTGATGTAATTTCAGAATACTTTGGACTGTCAGAAAGGCTAAGAAATCCACAAAGACCATCAAATACCACCATAAGATACATGACTTTACCTTAGAGATGCAGATCAACTAAAGAGAAATGTTCTCTTGCACATAAGAAAATGACAAAATGAGCCACCACAATAAAGTCCCTATGTTCAGGTCCCCTGTCTTTGTGATTGCAGCCCTGATTTCAAACACAAAAAGACTGCTTTATCTTCAGTGTTATTGAAGCGACTCACCCGAGATGATATCTTTGTTGTCAAGCGCCCAGTAGCCACTGCACGCAAAAGAGAGACTCTAGCAGTTGCCTGAAGCCTGAATGAAACCAGAACCCTGCCTCCCCACCAGCAGACCGTCAGAATAATGACTGTGTGTGTGAGAGAGAGTGAGAGAGAGAGACTATGTGTGTGTGTGTGTGTATGAGCTCCAATTGCACCGGTGTGAGGAATGCAGAGGGGAATTGAATATAACTAGGCACCATGAGAGGAAAGGAGAAATGGTTGTTCTGCCTCCATCATCAGCGCCTCTGTGTGTGTTTGTGTATGTGTGCGCGTGCTTGCGTAGGTTTGGGGGTTGGTGGCTCAGACTGCTGATGTTGCACTACCACAGGTAAAGTACTCTCAGTAGCTGAATGAATGAATGCAAACACAAAAGCCTGGTTATAAATATGTGCAAACATCTCTCCACATGCATGTACACAGGCCTTCTCCCTTCTCTTTCTTCACGTTGTACAGGTGATACCCATTCCTGTTCTGAATCGGGGTCAAGGATAATGTAGCACAGAGACAGTAAAAACCAGGCTACGCTCCATTTACTTTGAAAACACATCACTCGGTGGATGACGGTAAAGTAAAATCCACCACGTGAATTAATACAGAGGTAACAATTCAGCTTGCCTTTACATTAAAGGTGTATTTGATTTGTGCTAAAGTGACATGCACTAGCTAGTCTTAGAGAGCTTCTTAAAGGTTTTGTATTCAAACACGCCCTCATTAAACATGGCTTCAGAGAAGGATATATAGCATCCTGAAAAATGATGGTAATCTCAAAATGGCTGGCTGTAAAGCTATTAGCCTTTTAACCATGTTCCTTTAAAAAAAAGAAAGAAAGAAAGAAAGAAAAAAGAAAGAAAAGCATGACCTTGATCAAAGTACTCATCTTTCTTGGGAAATTTCCCTGTGAAATGGAGAGTTTTTAAAAAGTTACAGCATAATGTGGTCAAGTGACAACCTCCAGGGCTGAAAAATGAAGCCAATATGAAAAGCGCTACAAACTGCAGGCACTGCTTTGGTTTTAAAGCATGTTAATCTCTTTAAAATGTCCAACGTTAAAGCAGAACAAAAAACACTTTAAAACCCTGCACAAAAAAGGTTTTTTGTCTCTGTAGCTCACAACAGCTAAAAATGAATATTTCATAGCTGATCCATTTAAATTGTCTTATTAAGTTTTAAAGTTTTCAGTATTAGAGGTGTGGAAATGATAAAGTGTCAACTTCAAAAGAAAATAAAAGCCCAGCAGTTTTGAAATAAATATGGTGAAATATGTTAAGAGCCAACTAAAGAGGAAAGGCTGCACCAGGGAACACCTTATCCAAATCAAATGCCTTGTAATCATGTGACAGCGTAAGCTTTCGAGGGAAGTGTCTGCGGCCCTACAGAGTACTCTGGTCTCTTTTAGAGGATTACCTGAGGTGGCATTTCTTCAAAGCCGGGCCCAATCCCATGCCTTGATAGCTGATATGAGTGAATCACATGTGCTGCCACACCCTCAGTGAACACAGGTGAGGCCATGTTAGACAGTAATTTCTCAGGTCCATGAGACAGAAGGCGTGCCATGTCTGCCTCTACCTTCTATTAATGTCTGGCATTAAATGACAATACCGCACGTGGAACGGAAAATTAATTGAATTAGTTACCCGGACATGAATAACTCTTAATCATCAGGCGAGCATTTCTCAAAGATTAAACCACATCTTTGCTTATGACTTGAATATGTTCTGAAGCCTGTAATTCCTTAAGAGAAATACACTGCCTTGTTTTTCCTCAGTCCAGATGATGAATCATTCCAGTGGTCAAGGTAACGTGAGATAAGCAGAAGCTGCATGCCAGGAGACTAGGGAGAAATGTCTTATCATCCATGGTGGAAGTCTGACTGATTACTCTGTGTGTATGTTTTACTCCCTGTTTGTAACTTTTAGCTTTCAGAAACTTTATTATCTATAATAAAATTTACTTTTTGATTGCAAGGACTATTTTTCCTCTTGAAAGTCTTGAACTGAAATTGAATCTAAAATTTCCTTTATAAGCTCAACGTCACGTGTTTTGAGCAGTCTCTGAGAAATCTTATGTAACTGCTATAGCAACAGGATGCAAAGTCCTCTGTTTTAAATACAATCACCAATATTTGCACTGCATATCTACTGTGTGTAGATAAAATCAATAATCATTTCCACAATACAATAAAACCATAATTTGCCAAAAGCCTTCCCCAGTTTACCTTCTCTTTGGCTCAAACATACATACAAACCAAGCTTGTTTCATTCTCAAAGCAGACTCGTGCACAGTGTGGTGCGGAGCCAGTCTCATAACCACAAATCACGCACAGAGGTCAAGCTTGTTTGCACAAGGCATGCAAGCCTCCCAGTGTACAGCAGCCAAACAAACACCACATATGTCTGTAATTTCATTATGTTATTACAGAGAGAAAACTGAGGCTGTAATTCATGAACAAAATGCCCACGAAAAATCCTCAGAGGATACTTAATTTGTCAACAGTTTCTTTCCTTTTTAAAATTTCTAATAGTTCAGCATTGAAAATTTGCATCCTCTGCTCTGGATTCATTTACAGCAGTAGTGGCACAAACATAACATTTCTGTGTATTTGATTCTAGACGTACAGTTATTTAACTGAAACAGGTGAACTTAATCCAACTGTGCCGAAATCTATCAAAGGACAAAAGCAATTTCAAGCCATTACAATAACAACACCGCTGCACACAATTAGACTATAACAGTATAAATTTACTCCAGAAGCAACTTGGCAAGAAAAGATAAATCAATGCATATCAACTGTATCAAACTTTCATCGAGATCTGGCAAACACACAGTCAGTGTTAAATACCAGAGCTGTGTGGTAATCAACCAACAACTGTGACAAGGTCTTTAACCCCTAGAGTGTGTTGCAATCAATATACAGTATTCACCACTTAGAGCTTGTAAGTGGTGAAATTAGTTTTTAAGCAGAATTGCTTCTTTAGAGTGTATTTATTATAATTTGTGGAGAAAATATAATTCATATACTGCATGGTAGTTAGTAGACATGTTTTGATCAGATGCCACAAAAAACAAAAAAACAACAAAAAAACCAAACATGTGCCAAGTACTCTTCACTGCACTGATATGGAACATCTGGAGATCTTCTGTGGTTTTAGCTAGCAACGACTGATCCTATTGAGGGCTAAAGGCCACTCAAGGATATACCGGTATCCGAGTAAACATGAATGTAAACAAAAACTTATTTTCTTACAAAACATTATTTAGTTACTCTCCCCACTGTGTGCAGCACATGTAGCAGAGTATGCACCACAGCTGAGAAGATGGTGAAGAAACAGTGTGAGGCTAAAAAGGTTAAAAAAAACAGAACAACAAAACGACAAAAAAAAATAAAACATTACACACTTTAAGTGTTGGTTAGTCAATGCTAACAGGCTTTTCAGTGAAAAACTGGCAATTCCCAAGAAATGCTCTGTGCAGTGCTGTGTGGCAGGGCGCATTGCCGGGGGGGAACAGCTGCCGTTGGGGAGTGTCTTTGGTTTACATCAAACAGAGTTAAGGTCGATGGTATTTTTCAAAACATCAGGATGAATCAAGGTTTCCCAGCAGAAAAATCACATTTAAGTAAATGATAACTAACAGAACCGGTCAAGGGATTCAATATTATGGCTCATCTTTGTTTTATGGACAATATTTCCTCTTTGAAATTTACATTTCATAGACATAGGAAAGCAGGCTAAAAACTTCAAACACCTTTAGATTGAATAAATAACCAATTTCTCTGAAGAGTTAGACATTTCGCACATGAAAAAAAAAAGCCCCACTCAGTGACAGCAACAAGGGCAACTGCGATCATTTTCCACCCTGGCTGCCTGGATGTGCGTGCTGTCACTGCCACCATAAATAACTCACTGTCCCTCCATTGACAACCCACGGCTGTTGCTGGGCTCCTAATCACAACACCACCTTGACAGATCCAAATGACAGAGGAGGCAATAAAAGCAGCTCTTCATAGGTATCGGCCAGGACGCTGGTTAATGAGGCAGGTAAAGTGAGAGCAGGAAGACATTGCTTCACCTTCAGCTACACCGTGTGTGCCCCGGGGAGAAAGCGCTAACTGCTACACACCTTGAGCGACTCACTTTTCCGTGAAAGCGCAAATTATGCGCTCTAATTCAGACTCGTTAACGCGAACAGAGAGCTCACATGAAGCGTAAAAGAAAGAGTACAACGGCTACTACTGATGTTTGTACACAGAAACGACGAGAATTTGCCGAAGTCGAAGCCGAAACTCGTCTTACCTGTGTAAAGGTTGTTTTCCGGAAGCAGCAGCAAACGTGTCGCAAGCTAGAACAGCGAGGTCTTTGTGAAGTCGGACAGCAGCGAAATGAAAACGGCACAAAGTCTGGCCAGTGTCTCCACCGAGCTGGTTTTCATTAACTACTCTTTTCTTTTCTTTCTTTCTGTTTACCACATAGCTGCCGTTGACTTGTCCCAGGTGCAGTTGAACCTGCAGGCGAAGACTGGGCGTCTTTCCCAGTTTCGAGCAAACACACTGAACCAAAAAGAGGTTGAGCACCGGAGGAAGTCCATGCAGGTGTACACAGTACCGTCCCCCTTTTCCAAGGCAGCAGGTTTTACATAACAGCCCGCTCTTTCCTGGCAGACAAAACACTCTTTCAAAGCAGTAACTCACCCCAAAGCATTATATTTTGCTTTGATATCTAACTCTGGTGTAAATAAACATCCATCTATGACAAAATGAAAAAATGCTCCCAGTATTTTAAAAAGAGATCATGCCTTTTTTTCTTTTTCTTTTTTAAATGATACACAAAGTATGCAAGTAATTAAACTTTTAACTTTTTCAAAGTGCATTCATCTCAGTTATTGTGAGTTTTGTACAGTGCAACATTCAGTTTTAGATATGTGAGGTCATGGACGCTAAAACAAAAACGGTGTGCTGGTAATAAAAACCCACTGCCTGGTTTCTGAATATTCTCTGGTGATAAAGAAAATAAAGGCTATATGGTGAGATAGCATGCAGCAGAAAGCTCGATATTCAGTTAGAAATATGCAATTCTGTACATATGAAGTGTGTTTAGTGTATATAACAACCATTTGTAAGTGGCAGTAATAACTCCTGTGCATTTTTTGGCCTTTTTTATTTATAAACTACTTTTTCTAATATATATATATTTTCTAATATATCTAGTTTACTCTTTCTTGCTGGCCCCGTGGCTGCTATAACATGTGAATTTCCCCAGTGTGGGATTAATTTCCAGCTCCATATTTTTTTATTATTTTCAGACCCTAGTAGAACCCCTATGTTCATCCTGTGACTAAAAACACAATTTTAGCTCCTTTCTCTTTAAGACAACACACCCTTTAGATTAGCTATCTTCTGACTGGCTGCCCCTCTAGAACAGAAGGTTTGAACAGCAAGTGGATGGGACTCCTGTCCTCCCAGCAAGTGATTACTGAAATGAACATCTCTGTGAACTCTGTCAAAAAGATTAATGAATAGAAAAATCTTTAAGAAACCAAGCATAGAAGGGGTCTCAGACCTGAGCTTGTGGATTACAGGGACTAATTGTACATATACTCATGAGCATTATTTGGAACTTTTATCTTGAACATCCACCATTGTAGTAGTGTGTGGACCCCACGATTCAGTAGTTTGTAGAACCACCTTAAGTATGAATAACTTGAAGTTATTTCTGTACAACTTCACTGGTCTCTCACCGAGTATCAAGTAATTTTAGCCCAGTATTCTTTACAACATTGCTTCATTTGAAGTTTGCAGGCATCCATTTATGCACACTGTCTTAAGCTCCCACCTCAGCATTTCAGGCAGGTAGAGATCTGGACTTTGGCTGGGGCATTGCAAAAGCCTTTCTTTTTAACCCATTCAAGCACTTTGAGTTCTCAGTTAGAGTAGAAAAGCGCTATATAAGAACCAGTCGATTTACCAAATACTATTTTACCATTCTATTGTAGATTTGCTGCTGTGCTTGGAATTAATCTCTTATTACATGAAACAATTTTGGCCAACCTTTAGTTGTTGGACAGATGTCCTCAAATTTGACTTTAGAATACTTGGATATACAGAGGTGCACAGGTCCTGTGGCTGCAAAACAAACTTAAATCATCACCCCTCCACCACCGTGCTTGACAGTTGGTATGAGGTGTTTGTTTTTTACCAAATGTGTCCACTTTGGTCTGATCCATCCAGAAGACATTACTACAAGTGCAATGGATTAATGGATTAGTAGCACTTAATTCAGCAGTTACTTTGTTTCCTATGGAAGCAGTAAATGTCTACTTAGTTTTTATGAATGAGCACTCAGCCACAGGGTGAAGGAAGAACTCTGCTTTAACAAAAAGAGACCTCTGCCAGGCTCAGGAAGGGGCAGCCATGGATAAGAGTTTAAACTGGGATACGATGGGAACGATGTGGTGTAAGGTAAATAAGAACGTTTACTCATGTACGGTCCTTTACTTGTATTTCAAACTGTCGCTGTCTAAATGTGCATTTCTACCATCCCAATTAATTAACTTAAAAACTGTGTTCTGGGTGGTGAAGTGTGATACTTGCTACTTGAATCCCAAACTAGTGAGCTTGCAGCACACTTGCAGAGCTCTCTAAAGGGTTCCTGCTCTGTATTTGAAAAGGCCGAAGATTTGAATCACTTTATAGCAGCGCAATAAAACATTTCCCATTTGGTTTTTTTTTTGCATGTCTAGACTTCAAATTTGCATCAAAGTCAGCATGAACATTTTAGACTTTATTTTACTTTATTCATAATCACTAGGCTATAGTGCATATGATTATCCACAGTGGCCGTTGTGATTATGATAGCCGATGCATGTTATGTGTTTTTCTAATTAACTGACACATATACAAATGCCAGGAAGTTAAAAAAAAAAAATTCCCAGCACAGTAACTCAGAACCAGCCAATGTTGGAATTTCCCTTAATAAATTACTTTCCAAACACCTTTGCAAAACTGTAGAAAAATACTAGCAGTTTTGGCACTGTACCAGTTAAAAGGGCTGTGACACATGGACAGTGTAAAGCACGATACCCCCTACAGAAAGGAAGGGAAGTCTCGGTACCATAAAACCTTTCTGTGAAAGCCTGTTCACCCCAGGATTTATAGCTGTGGTAGGAAGCTTCCATTCAAAGTGACATTTGCTGATACAAGCTCACAGAATGAAACTCTCCACGAGGCAATACAGATGTCACCTGGTCTATATTTCATAAGAGAGCAGGGAAGTCGGGCCGCACATCTTTCATGATTTTTAGGGTTTCTTTGCTGACATTATTATTAAAATTAGAATGTAAATAAATCCGTTGTAAAAGCACATGGAGCACCTTTCATTTGATTTTGTGGAAAGATCTTTGCATAATGTAAAATGCTGTGATTGCTTACCCAACATTTTGAAAACAACAGAAAAAGGAGCAAATATCTAACTAAAAGTCACTTTAAAGTAGTCCAAACAAATCACATGAAGTGCTTTTATTTCACACTTTTTGCTGTCAAACTTAAACAACTCATGCCAGAAACATTATTTACAGCATGCATGTTGGTATGTGATACATGTGAAATGGTTCACAAAAACTTTGAGGCCCTCCATGTGCTGGTGAAATAGATGAGAAAGAGTGACACCATGTGTTTAGATTAGGTACTATAACTCAATTTCTTTAAAAAACAAACAAACAAAAAAAAACAGTACTACATGCAGATACATATAAACCTACTAATAAGGCTGCACACATATACACAAATTTGTAACAGTTTATCTGTGGTTTTGATATTGATTGATTAAACATGAAACAGGATATCTATCAGAAAATCTCATTTCAGTATGCAGAGCCACTTATCCTTTGTACAGATCTGGTTTCTGTAATTGCCAAAAGGCATATGTCTTTCTTTTTTTAATTTTGGCCCATGATTTGAAGCTTGGAAGTAAGTTGCAAAGACAGATAAAAGACAAACAATGGCCAAAGAATGAAACATATCCCAAAGTCTCGCTCTCGGACACAGAAAGGACCCACAGCTCTGTGTTTGACTTGTGGTGCCTACAAACAAGAAACAGGCTGTTTGTCTTCCCCGGGATCAGTAAACATCCTCAACACAAACAAGTTCTTCTGGAGTGAGAGAGGAGAAACTCACACCGTCAGGGCAGCTGCACTCTCACTCCACCTCAGCCTTTGATGTCCTTCAGAGAGAGCTGATAATGAAGGCTCCTTACGTCTTAATTCTTTTAATTGGAGTGTGGATGTAACAGGTTGCTGATACCAGAGTCTTTTGGCTTGATGAGGAGAAATTTTGTCCAGTTTCTTTAATAAAGAGTCATACCTCTCCTGATAGATCACAGTTCAAGCACAGCTCACACATATTCAGTTTGTTTTCTTTACTTTCAAAATGACACTTCTCCTAAACAGCTGGGTGCTGTAGTTGTGACCAAACACGACTTCAGCTGCAGTAAAAAGTGTATTAGACTAGTGTTCTTTTGAGGTCTTACACACTGGCGCATGTGGGATCACATAAAATACATTTTAAAAAAGCAACCACATTCAATGTAATGAGGTAAAAGGTCAGTGTGATGTGTTTTTTAATTATTTTTTGGTCCACTGGGGACCAATGGCTCAGAGGTATCAATGACATAACAATGCATGTAAGACAGCGTCATTTAAAGCAACCCGTTGAGAATGAAGAAAACTATTAGTTTCCTTCATCTTTGTAGTGTAACGCTTCTCATTGGGCCTTACTTTGCAAATGAGCGAAGGGGTGTTTGTGTGTGTGATCTTTTGTTTTTAACTGTTGCTAAGAGGAAACCAAGGACACTGTAACGCTGCAGCAGCTTGCCTACTCCTCCTCTGGCCACTCCAGGCAAAAGAAAGAAAATAAAAATAAAATAAACCTTCTGCAGCTTGCCCTGGGCAGGACAACGAGGCATTTGGTTCAGGCAGCAGCTTGCACTGTAGCCTCAGGTCCTGTCTGGCTTGCACATGATAGATTTTAATCAGTGACTTATGACCCAAACCAGACTACACTCACTGCGTTCAAGCTTCAGTAATCTCACAGTCAGCTGTGGTTCATTTTGGGCAACACTGCTAAAGATTTGCTGAATCACAGTTAATTTGTCTTTTTATTATATCGTTAACTGTTCACTTAATTTGTTACTGTTATTTTCTTAGAAAATTATACGTTATTTGTAAAAAGATATAAGCCAAAGACAATATAAAGTTTTTATGTTTGTGTGCGAGTCTAGGGTTCTCCTGTGCATGTGTGCTTTAGACCAGGATGATCTTCAAGGGCCTGCTTGTTTGTACCTGCTGTGTCATTCTGCTCGTCCTCTCAGCATGACACCCTGTAGCCTTGGATCAGCCCCTTTGACATCAAAAGACTGCTGTGATTCTTATCAGATAATATTCTTGTCCCTCTTCCCTCCCTCTTGAGTCCAGTCTCTTCACACTGTTGACCTGGATCACGCACACTGTTCATTATGGCCCCTTGGTCTTTCCTCCTCTTATCACCGTGATGGCCAGGCCATGATAAGGCAGGTCCAGGCTCAGGACGCAGGGAGGGAGGGAACTGAGCACTCTTTTAAGCAGTTGCATAACTTCAAGGCAGTAAAGCACTAATCTTAGCTGTGTGCATGAGGTACTGGTGTTTACACGCTCACAAAAAGACATATTGTGATTGTAAATGTATTCTGTCTTGTGCAATGCAGCTTAACCTTTAGGTATTATTTTAATTTCAAGTTTATATGAATGTGATTTAGGAGTACACCTGACCTAGTCATACTCATCTTCTTAGTTCAGCTACATCTGACATGTGACAACAGCACATCTGTCTCAGTGGCACATGCATTTATGAGTATATCGGCTAGGGCAGACAGACAGAGGAGACTGGTGTCCAAAGTCACGACCCTGCCCTGACCTGAATGAAGGAAATGGTCATACTGCTCGAGACAAAGCAGGTTAAAGGAGAGTCTGAGGGGCTGGCTGGTCAGGCTCTAACAATGGATCCGTGCTCTAAGACTGTGGGCCACACAAAGGCCACAGAAACCCCCTTTTTCTACTCCCACATTGCAAAAGAGATGGCATTTCACACCGGCCTGTGAACAGCCATTCAATCAAACTACTGTTTAACCCGACCCCTGGCCTTAACAGAAATTAAGATGGGTCTGGCGGGATGTATTTAGGTAACTGGCCACACTGAACTCACTTCACCTAGCCAGCATCAAGTGAACCAACTGAAACAATGGCTTCCTTTTCAGTTAATGTTACAAGACTTTGAATGTCAAAATCTGAAAATGCATTCTACTTTGTAATCACTGCTAAGAAAAAAAGTGAATATTCTTTAAAGCATGTAATCAATAGGGGATTCAATAAATAACATGCCTAGTGATTGGGTGTAAGAAGTAGTAGTACCCTGGGGAATAAGAAACATGACCAGACCCTTCGTCTGGGTCAACTACCCTCAAGCTGGGGCTGAAAGAGGCAACCACATGACCCTCTCTCTTCTCAATGGACTGCTCCTCCCCTCTACCTGTACGTGGCTCGGATCAAGGTGTGGGGGCTGAATATCAAACAGACTGAGGCCTTTGATGTGGATAGAAACACAAACACTGATTTGAGCAGAGTCGTAACAGCTTATTTGTTCCCTTTAGTCATTCATTGAGATGCTTGTTGAATGTGCATGTCTTCAAAGGACCGCTGCATGCACCAGTGGTACAGTAGCCGAGGAGGACCCGAGAGATGGCTGTCCTGGAGAGGTTGTGGGAAGGCCATCTGGCTTCCTGTTCCTTAGATTTGATATTGATTTATTGACTGTACATGGCAAAGATAAGGGGGGCAGCAGCTGCCAGAAGTTCTCCACCGCATCCTCACAAACAATGGACCTCCTGGTCATCTGCATCCTGACTAAATAGTTAATGGATCATTCATTTGTAGGTTTTTACAGGGAAAAACATGTGTTATAGAAGAAACAAGTGTAATATAAGGTTTGTCTTTTTAAAGTAACGAGAAACGTCAAAGGTCACTAACAGAATTACACAAATTAACCCCTTTAAGGCCACAGATTTATCACTAATTTTACACTTTATAGTGTATTTAAGCACATTTACTGCTCTGCAGAGCTGACATAATGGCAGTTTTAACGTTTGTTGTAATAAAGACTGATCCCAATAATGAGGTGCAAAACTGCATTTACTATTCCTAACAAACCCTAACAACCTTTCACAGTTTACACAATCACAGAAACCATTAATTCAAATTTAGGCTCCTATGAATAACACGTCTCCCATTCCTGTTAAGTGAGCCAGGAGCAGTTTGGCCTGATCCCTGTTGTTAGAGGTGTTAAAGCAGTGCCACAGTAAATTGTACTCAAGCCTCATCACCAGTGCAACACCCCCACCCCCCCTTTAAAGAAAGACACACTCACACAGAGAGAGAGACTCTAGTGTCAGCCACCCAAGCCTGTTCCTCTTGCCCACCCCCGAGCCTTTCTTCCCTTTCCCTTCCCCTGCCCACACAAGCCTGTGATGTGACTGTCTGAGATAATGAGGTGAGAATTTTATTGCAGAGCTCTGTGAGCCTGGCACCAATCTGTGAGGAGGACAGCCACCGGCCTCTGGTGTGCAGGCTCTCTGGTGTGGAGCGCCCTCTGTTGATTGCTGTGAGCTCACAAACATTGCTCTCGCGGGTCTGCAGTGCACTTCAAAGTGGGAGATCAAGGGTCAACTTGCGCATGACATCCAGAGAATGACAATGCCTCAGCCAGCTTGCACTTACTGCAAGATACCAGTCCCCCAAACACAAAGGGATGCAGGCAGCGCCCGCAATACTTTTCTTCATGGAGGAAGCACATATTCACGACAGTGATATACATACAGGAAGAGGGTAGCGCTCTATCTGCATTCTACACAAATACTGGTGGGCAGAGGCAGTGTGGGTAAAGACAGCAAAGGAGACATACTGGCAACAGATTCTTTGAGGTGCTCTGTTTGACTGCTGAAGCATTAATTGATAAGATACAGCAAGAGCCGTCATCACACCGCTTATCTTTACAGAAAGATACCTCATTATCTTGTGTATTTCAAGACAAACATGTATAACAGTGTGATCAAAGCGTTTTCAAAGTGGGCTACTTTGATATTCTATAGTTGAAGCACAGATGTGAATAACACTCATTCCAGCTCCTCTTAAATAAATAAAAGCGGAGCAGTTGCATGAATAGCAAATATGAACTTGCAGGGTTAGTTAGATCCTGCCCATCACTGCAACTGCATCCTGATTGTTTT